>OU343225.1:230821658-230885465 GCA_910596185.1 Chrysanthemum makinoi | reverse complement strand
TTAATTCTATACAAGTTTCATACAATCATAAGAAAACACTAGGCGAATTAGCCAAGCATAATTAATGAAGAGCAAGCAACAATTATGATAATTGAAGACATACCATAGGATTGGATTAAAAAACAAACCCTTACACGATGTTTATAGAGTGTTAGAAACCCTTTAAGTTGCTGGAAAAACACCTACCTAAACCCTAGAATCGGACTTAGGATTTGGGGCTTACAAAAAGTGAAGTTATAATGTTATATTTATAGGCAGATTTTCTGTCGGCAAAGGGTGATGGCGTCACCTCTAAAGATTGACGGTGTCACGATGACTTTTTCACCAAACTGTAGATTTTCTCGTTCCAGTCGCGTGGTCTTTTGAATCACCTAAATCCGAGTTCGTATGCAAAAGTTATAGCCAAAACAGTATCAGCTACTTCGCGTGCATGTTGCAGCTTGTGACGGCGTCACCTTACGGTTGTGACGCCATCGGCTTCATCTTCTGATGCCGTCGGGATCCAAATCTAGGCCGTCTGAGTTGTGACGCCCTACTTTTTAAAACCTGATGTCGTCAAGTGCAAAATAGCAATTTGCTCTCTGAGTCGTCACAAAGTGTGTTCCGACGGCGTCGCCATTTGGCTGTAATGCCGTCAGCTTCTGTTCCAACAGCTTGAGTGTCTTGATTCTTGACTTTGGCCATTTTCTTCATATATTCGCGCCTTTTTGTCCGAATAAGTGTCATTCCAGCAATTTGTCTTCAAGAAATCTAAAAAGTGAAAAGGAACAAAATTAAGTAGTAACGGATACAAAAATGATTAATTAAGGGCTTAAATGATCCCTCAAAAGTGTACCTTTTAAATCCTTATCACTAGCTTATATACATGTAACTTTCTTCATTGTAAAGTTATTTCAATATTTGGCACTTTTGGTTCCTCAAGTCCTTCTCTTTCTATTTTGGCCACAAGACACTTATATTAAGTTTACAATGTGGCAACTTAGGTCCTCCTCATTTATAAAACTATAACAAAACATTTGTTAATTATTAGATTGACTATCGGGCCGACTAGTTAATCCCGTCAATTCCTTATACCATATTCATCTACGGTAGGGCCTATTTGTATTTCAGGATACGGGTGTAACAATTCTACGCCCCTTATTTAGATTTCGTCCCCGAAATCTCTTGTCTATTACCATCTATAACATAATTCATATTTTCACCGTGTCACATAAACAATCAATTAATCAAATTATTGCAAAGATTTACTTAATCTCGCAATTCAAGGCCCCCTACAACATAACCAATCTCCATATGCATTTATTCTTTATTTAATTTCCATAACCAACACGTCATTATGTCACCCGAGACATAATTTATTCAAACCCATTATTCCAAATTGTTTAGTCTTTTACTATTACTGTACATACTTAATCACTTTCATATTATTTTAACTTTACTTAAGTCAAGTTCAACCAATACTTTCATAATTTATCGAACAAATCTTTACTTTTTCAATAATGATATTGGCATAACACATCCAATTTGTTATCACCATAACATTCTCATAAATTTCGCAATTTTTTCATAAGCATTATGGTCTTTTTCCATATTACTACATGCCCCAAAGGCATACTATAACTCCTTTTAGCTTTTTAATTTTATACAATTTATGATCTCCATGATCATTTTCATAACATATCACATCATCATCAATGATTTCATTTATTTAGGCTTTAGTTTTCTATAACTTAAGTTTACATGACGACCCTTACCTAGGGTCCAAAATTACGCTCCTATTCCACCTATCTTAATTCTGATAACGTCTAATTAGTTTTAGACTTTCATTTTCTACTCCTCTACCCTTACTCATGCCATGTCGGAAACACATAAGCCTACTCATTTATACTTCTTAATTTACATGGAGAGGCGTCCCAAACAATGTAAATCAAGACATATAAACTCGTAGTTCGGTGGCTCATAATTTCCTCACTTAAATGAAAAGACGTCCCAGTCTACTTCAATAAGGAAATTATAAACCATCCTACTTATATACTTCCGACATAACACTAACACATATCCTTAACACACTTTAACAATCAAAATTTTTATTTATTAGCATTGGATCCTTTTTACTATAACGCTCTTCGAAGGAGCCATTTTCCATGCCCAGGTTATAGGCAATTCTTTGCCGGTGAAGGCAATTTAATTTATCCCGAAGGATTTCTATAACTTTCTCTTGCCAACTCATACTATAACACATCCCATAGGATTCACTATAACATATCCCGAAGGAGTACCATTATATATCCCGTAAGATTTTATAAGAATAACTGTAACATCTTTCGAGTGGCCTGTAACATCACACTATAACAATATATAGGATCGAAGCTATTATTATTTTATCATACATACTAACACATCCATTTTCATTTAACCAATACAATTTCATAGGGCCTAAAAGCCCGCCTTCCATATTGACACATTCACAATGTGTTTAATCATTGTGCTTTATCAAGATTGATGATCCATAAGTGGACAAGTTCGAGGATTCTTCATGGAAGTAGGTGAACCGCGATAGTGATTTAGAAGGATTAAGTACTTTTCTTGAGTAATATTGTACTGTTTTATTTACTTTTGTCATTATTGGTAGGTTCATTTTTGTATGTTATAAGAATGGTGTGTCACTCTTATATAGCGGTTGTGGAAGTGTCCTTAGGGACTAAGATGAGGGATTCACCCTCATCCATTGTATTTCAATGTTTTTTTGGTTAATATACTTTACCAGGGTGCAGGATTACTCCCCTTTACCCAAAAAAACAATGTGTTTAATCATTTCATCTTCTCATTGACCCATGAACCCTTGTTGACCCTTTTAACATTCTTACTATTACCACTTTAAGTCTATTCGACTATATTTACATGTAAACCTTTATAGGTTTGTTCTCAAGACACACCTATTATCCTTCAATATTTGCTCATACACATTCTATAACATTATCATGACTTCGTCGTGTTTTTATTATATCGCTAACATTCACAATTTCTTTCGTATATTTAGCTTATCGCTTCCTCGTTAATTAGCACTTGGCTTTACCATTTTATTCCACATTTAGACCCTACATAGGTCACCAACTATAAGCATTCTTCTTTACATATTCCCACATGTCTCATTTATTTATTAACAAGCAAGCTTATTTCATTCTCATCTTTCAATACAAGTTATGAAATTCAATATCATTCTATAACTTTTACATTTTTAGACACTTAACTATTTATGTGTCAAACTTTCACTTTACAATTTTACGTGTATTACAACATACTTTAATATTACACTATAACATGTATATTGTCAAATAACATTTATGCTTATTTATTACATTCTATAACTTTCAATTGTCCCATCTCTAATACCACGATATTGGCTACCCATTAGCCATTCACATAATAAGACCATAAGTTGGTCATCAATACAACACGAGTCGCACCTTGTCTTATTCATAATCATAACTTTAGTTATATTGATTTCAAATCATGCTTTTATAGGCATTGACACCTTGACTCATCTATTAAAGTCCCATTATAATTACTATAACAAATAAGCACACAATCATATCATACCCACCGTCATCATCCTCGGTGAACGAACTACAATAATCTATCACATAAATACTATAATGTACAATTTACACAATCATATATGTATATTCATCGACACTACTAAAGTCTACGGTGTTCTATAACTTAACACATTTAGTCCGCCATGGACCTACACAATTTACACAATAACCCTATAGCATATAAAACATTTTTACTTAGCGTAAACGCAGAATTCATTCTATAACAATCACATACATTTCCGCTTTCTTAATTCCGCAACTAAGAGTGGTTTAATACTAGGCAACCTATAGTGGAAACCTAATTCACTTAAACCGAAGCTCTAATACCAATTTTTACGCCCCGATTCCCAGTTTGACCGAAAATTACTTGATTTTTAAGACTTTGACGCGGAAACATTTGACTATTACTTTTCTTATTAAACTCTTCGATGTATGACAAAAACTATAACATTTGACCTTTGAAAATTTATATTATAACATATACTCAATTACTTTTAAAATCAATGGCTCAAGACTATAACAAAACATCTTTCGTTGTTGTAATACGGGCTGACGTCGTCACCTTATAAGCTGCGACACCGTCACCCTTTAACTATAACACAAAACACCTTTCAGATTTAACACGCGACGGCTCATGGGGTTTAGAACCCGACGCCGTCACCACGCAACTGCGTGCACATTTTGACAGCAAAACTGCACAACCATTCTTGACCTATTTTAACCAATTCAAACACTTTAACATTTACAAGATAAGTAAAGACCATACAAACTGTATATAAACCATCCTTAATGCACTTAACACTTATTGACCCATTCAATCCAAAATGGGTAGAAATACACTTTAATCCAAACACCCTTTTAAATTGACCATGACATCCAATTTGACCAATCAAAATACTATAACGACTATGACATGTACTTGTCAATTGACGACACATTTACAAACTATAGAAAGACTCGCGGGGGTAAAACTTCATCACACGAGCTCGGTGTCTACCTAGCTCCTAATATCACATATTACCAACTTCAATAATCATTCCATGATCCAACACCCAATCCAAGCCATAACGCTTCAAGCACATGAACCTACAATAACATTAACAACTATAACATGTAAGCGATAACGCTTAGTAAGTAATCGGCTAAAACATGGCAATGCTTCTATCATCATATAATGCACATAAACATTGCTAACATACAAACCATGGCACAAATAGCACATAAGGCAATAACACATACCTTAACACATCTTTAGGAAATTAACTCTATAACCAAAATCAATACTCATATAAGTCCAATAATTCATTAGCTCAACTATAACCAATCTTTACTATAACGATTATAAACACATCATATCATAAGTTCCACATTAAGCATGTAGTAACCAGATTACTTACCTTAGCAATCTACGCTAAGTCATACACAATTTATCATCATCTTCATCAATAGAATCCAACATCATCCATGGCTAACATCCTTAAACCTAATCATCAAAGCACACTTAATCACAATATCAAATAACTATAACTATGGTTTACACAACCATTTAGCTTACATAAACATCCTCTAATCATTACATAATCATATATTGATTATATGATGATCCTCCCATAAATTATCCAACTTTTACCCATAATAAGACACTTCTAAGATTACTATAACTCTTTTTAATCAAACCTTATGATCATAACATGATCATATCTATTTACCCATTTACTTAAATAAAACAAAAGGGGTTCCACCCAATTACACTATAACATCTTAATTTAGTGTTCCCAAAACCCCCAACTTGGGTACATGAACCTTAAATCTTCAATTCACATTAAATACAATTAGGGATACTTACTTGCACAAGGATGATGAATACTAGTTAAAGACTTGATTGGGAACACTAATCCCATCCCAATTGATCATCAATCTTACTATCATTTTTCCCTCTCTTTTTCTAAACCGGCTTTCACCAATCTCCTAGAACTTTTGAGAAGCCTAGCTTATATACATGTAACTTTCATCTTGTAAAGTTATTTCACTATTTGGCACTTTTGTTCCCTCGAGCCCTTTTTTTCTATTTTGACCACAAGACACTTATATTAAGTTTACAATGTGGCAACTTAGGTCCACCTCATTTATATAACTATAACATAACATTTTTTAATTATTAGATTGACTATCTGGTCGACAAGTCAATCCCGTCAATTCCTTAGACCATATTCATCTAAGGTAGGGCCTATTTGTATTTCGGGATACGACGGTAACAATTCTACACCCCTTATTTAGATTTCGTCCCCGAAATCTCTCTTCTATTACCATCTATAATATAATTCATATTTTCACCGTGTCACATAAACAATCAATTAATCAAATTATTGCGAAATTTTCTTAATCTCGCAATTCAAGGCCCCCTACAACATAACCAATCTCCATATGCATTTATTCTTTGTTTAATTTCCATAACCAACACGTCATTATGTCACCCGAGATATAATTTATTCAAACCCATTATTCCAATTTGTCAATTCTTTTACTATTACTATACATACTTAATCACTTTCATATTATTTTGACTTTACTTAAGTCAAGTTCAACCAATACTTATATAATTTATCGAAGAAATCTTTAGATTTTCAATAATGATATTGCCATAACGAATCCAATTTGTTATCACCATAACATTCTCATAAATTTCGTAATTTTTTCATAAGCATTATGGTCTTTTTCCATATTACTACATGCCCCCAAGGCATACTATAATATTGTAGACTTTTTGAAAGTCATAGGTCAAGTTCAATAATATTGTTGACGTTTTGAAAGTCAATGGTCAAATTCAATAATATTCTCCCTCTTTTTGTCAAAACAAAAAGAAGAGGCAAGTCAGAAAATGCAATGAGCCCGAGCCAATTTGCTCCCCCTTGGCCAATACCCCCTCTTAATTGGGTGCCAAGAGAAAGATACATGGATTGTGAAAAACAACAAAAGAGAGGTTAGTAACATTCATCATAAAAAGCATAAAAAAAATTATAATTATTCCAACCAACAAGTAATCACTTATAGTAACCAACAACATTATAATAAACATCGTTCATTAGTTAAATTTTTTATGACTTAAAATTCATAAAATGGAACATAATAGAGATGTTGAGACATAAAAAAAAAACCTAGAAAAAGAGAAAAATAACTTAAAGAATAAAAATACTAGAGGAAAAAAATAACAAAGAACTTAGAAAAAAAATCCTATAATAAAAAAAATATAACCATCCTATTGAGGTGGAGGATGAGATAGAGTGTTAATACGCTCAAGGATATGATTAAGGATGAACCTCGTTTCATCTTGTAGTTCGTGGACCATGATGCGGGTCCTTTCATTAAGATGAGCACTTCGCTCACAATGGGAGCAACCATGTCGAAGTTGGTTTGGTGGGAGAGTAGGATCATTGTTAGGTGGTGGAACATTGGTGGAATGATTCTTGGTATTTGATGGAGCAATGAGGGAAGAAAGTAAGGCGTTTTGCATTTTTAATGCCTCATTGAGATGTGAGTCCACCATGTTTGAAAAAGCATGGAAATTATCTAGATGAGCTTGTATCTCTATTTGAGATTGTGGGTGGTCTTCCCACATTGACTCATCAATGTCTTCAATATTTGGAGAAAAGGATGTAGGTGGTAGATCATGATCTCCATATAGTGGTCCATGGATATCGTTGTGGATTGGGCGAAAGAGAAGAGGTACAGGTTCATTTTGCAAAGGGGCATTTGATTCAAATGATGCTCTTGGCGGTCCGTGAGCGATACGCTCAATGGTGCCGAATGATGGAAGAGGTGGTGGATTCGTGGGCCTAGGAGGTAAGTCTTCCAAGTCATCCAAGAATGGATTTGGAGATGTTGGTAGGGTTGAAAAGAGTTCTAGGGGTATAAGCTTTGGATATTTCGGTGGTGATGGTGTTTTTGATGTTTGTATTGGAGCCGGTGGAGGAGAGGTGACAATTGGTGTTTTGGTTGGTGGTGGAGTTGTGATGACAATGGTTGATTTTCGTGGTAGAGTTGGAGTACTTAAGGTGAGGAAGTTTTCATCTCTAATAGGAGATGAAATGTTGAGTGGTGATGAGTCTGATAAGAAGCTTAGGTTGACAAAGCAACAAGGTCTTAAAATAATTCTTGTGGTTTTCTTGAGAGGTTTGGTTGAAGGTGATGCTGTTGATGACTTTGTCATTGTGATCAAGCTTGTTCTAAGAGAAGAAGTAAGAAATGGTTGAGGTATGAAAATGACCATCCTGGATGTCTTAATTTATAGGATCATGGAATTATGGAAATTTGTGTTTGATTTGATGTTGAGCCATACAAGTGAAGTAGTTCCTAATTATTTGGAAGAGTTTAAATGCATGTCAAATCTCCGTAAGTCAATCCATACATTAAATGTTGAGTAAATTAAGCAAGATATGCAAGAAATGGACTTCAATCATTGCAAAATCCTGACGATCAGGCACCCACGGATTCCAAGGAACCAAAACAAGGGTTCCTTCCTTTATAGAAAAGGGTTCCTTGGGTGGATTTTGAGAATTTTTGAATTTTGGTGGGAAATGGATATCCTATTGGTCCAATTAAGTTAAACTAATCCTAATATGAATAAAAAGCAGTAAAAACTATCCTAGTAACAAAGTTTAGTAAATTTGAGTATGGGATTAAGCAATATTTAGAAACATACCTGCAGTCACCCACGGAACAAAAATATTTCAAAGGCGGAACTCGGTTTTTGGTTCTGTCTGATCCGGCGCTGTGTTTTTGGCAGCACCAAATTTTTACACGGACGGAACCAAAAATTTGGGTTCGTCAAATTCGTGGTGTCCTGTTTTGTTTACAGAGGCGTTTTTTAACCCTCGTAAAGTTTTCCGAATCATGTAAATTTTCTTAAAACATAGGGAGAAAATCATTTCTGGTTAGAACAAGCAATAACACACATATAAACACATGGGAGCATGTATTTCAAGTAGGGGCTAGCGATTTTCACTAAGTAGTGAAAACGGTGAAAATTTGATAACATCAAAATGTTATCCCCCTGCATGGAAAAGTTAGTTCACATAATTGTTTTAAGTTTAGTTCTCATCCTAAAAAGCGAAAATACAGAAAATACATTGTTAATACAAATAAGCCGTAAAAACGTCTATTTATATTTTACAATCTTCTAATGTTTTGTCGATGTAACACCCCAACCCGAAAAGGGTCCGAATGCCACATTATGGAGTCATATCAGAACATACTAATAAAATTTTGCAAGCGGAAGTCTTATTAAATAAAATACCAAGTCATATAAACGAATGACTTACAAGGAAAAATACAAAATCAATATGTCAAAAAATGAAATGAAATATCAAAACAATTGCTCTTCAAATAAGTCCAAAATGATAAGGGAAACTAGGGTCGGATCACTCAAATGCTCCTACTCTCAGCCCAACAAAGCCCAGCATCCTACTTGGTACCTGCCGCATGGAAAAGAAGTGCGGCTGAGCTTAAAAAGCCCAGTGAACAGATATAACAAAACAAAAGCTAAACAGAATCAAAATACAAAACGAAACAAAGGAGACTGATATCAAAATCTTAACGAATGAGAACAATGAGTCTATGAGTCAATGAGGAACCTGCAGAACACAATATTAACAGATATCCAGAAGGAACAGAAATCAAAAGACCAAAGTAAAGCAAAGCAGCGAATCATTTAACAAATATAAGCTCATATAAATAACCAAACTTACCAGTATCGAAACATAATCATATAGGAGTTGATGAAAAGTATCATAATCAAAACAAGTAACCAAACAATGAACAAGCATATCAGTCAACGGATCAACTAAACATAAATATGGCAAAACAAATAAATTAGATAATTCAGAATACATATAAGCTAAGCTGAATTCTAAGTAGGCGGAAGCACTGAATAAAATGTAAGCATGGCAATCACACAAGTCAGATCAATCATAGTTATTAAACAGAACAAGTATCATAACCAACGGAAATACTAACAGCAGTATAAACCTGGTAATCACATGTATCAGGTAGGAATGCCAAACGAACATCATAATTGAATGAATTAACTAAACAAGAACATAACATGGCAAACTAAACAAGTCAACTAGAAAGGTAACATAAGTTGAACCATATTCCTTCATCAACCAGTAACATGAACAGAAGTGTAAACATTGTGGATCAACAAGTCAGGTAAACATCCATTACTATGTTGAACCGATAACATAAGCATCAGAAACATCAAGCAGAAGTACAAACATGGAAATCACAATTTGCATGTAGATTACTAAATGATAGACATAGCCCTCGACATAACTGAACGAAGTATAACATGATCAACGGATAAATCAAATGATTACATATAAGCATGGCAACCAGACGAATCAAATAGTCACATAACAGCATGGTAAGCGGATAATCAGATACTAGCATGATAACAGGTGAATCAGGTAACCACATACTAACACACTAGACAGAGAATTCATGAAATCATAATCAGCATGGTAAACGGATGGACCAATTAATCATATAATAGAATATAAAACACTTGAATCCAATAATCATATAATAGCTCGGTAACGGTGAAGTGGTAATCTGAAGTATAAGCTTGGCAACCAACCGGAATAGAGTGAAAGCATAGTAAATCAAATGAACTGAAGACTGAGTATAACAACCAAATGAACTGAAGCATGAGTCTGATAGTCAAACGAATCACATAAGAATACTGAGGGAATAAGTAGTCAACTGAATGACTGAATAGGCATAGCAATTGAATGAATCAGAATATCAAATAGTCACATAATAACCAAAATCAGAATGTTGCCCCGAGCACCTAATAATAAAGGAGATACTCCAATAGCCAAATCTACAAATCATATATCATAACCGGTATCATATCAAATCCGTCAAATCATAAGTGCACAAGGAGGGGAGACCTCTCAAGTACCAAATGGAGTAGCTAGCTCCCAAATGTGAGGGGGTGTATTGCACACACGCACCACATCACCAAAACTAAACTGAGTACCTAGGATGCATCCATACGCTCCCTGCAAATCAAATCAAATATACATATGCCAGTACAAGACTGTACATATGTATTCATAATTGCCAAGTGTACACATATCATAATCATATCAAAAGGGAACGCCGGGGACTAATCACACCGCACCAGATAGTGTCATGCCATTGGTGCATCAATGACATGGCCATGGTACCTCCATGGCTAGTTAGCTTGGGCAACCAAACAAAACAAATCATATCATATCAAACCGATCATATAATGGAATCATATTAATAAGGGATCTCAAACGGATAGCATATCAACGAATAACTAATCGAATATCAAATCAGAGAATCATACCAAAACGAATCATATCAAAGGGATCATATCAAATCGGAGTAAGGAGAATACGAATCAGATATCAAAATAGACATGAGTCATGAGAGATAAGAAGTGTCATTACTGAAATGACGGAATATCTGTACCTCAAACGTGTGTGCGTAAGAGTAAGGCCCACAAGCAAGCTCAAAGTTCCCGCTTTACTAAATCTACATTAGGACATATCATAAATCACATATGTGTTCCATTTATAGTTCATGCTTAACTTATCTCCCATTTATACTTAGTTTCAAGTTCATAAATTTCTGACTTTTAGTATTTCGAATCTGGACCAGATTTTAGCGATTTTTATAAAATACTTACTTAGCTCAAATAAAATCAAGTAAATTCCCAGGAGTTCCCATATGAGTTAAGAGACTCTCCAAAAATTGGGGGATTTAATTTCCTGGTCAAATGGCCTATGGAAAATCAAAAGTGCAGACCTGTCCAGAACTCACCCAGATTTACACACACCGAAAGTATAGCCCCGACAAACACACTCACCCTACTCCATACATCAAACCAAAAATTACAGGTGTCACAAAATATATAAACATCATAACCACCGAAGGAAAAGTTCCAGAACCTCATAGATTTAATACAAAAAATCAAATTCTACATCACAAATTTAAACTCAGAAATTCAGATTCAAACACTTTAACTCAAAAAATGTAAAACTCATACTTCCAAGTATGGAAATGCTACAAGGCTTACATTTCCAGAAAGCTATTTCAAAGTACTACAATTTAGCCTCAAGAATCACTCAAAAACATGCAAGTATCATCAGTTAACACCTAGATGAATCCAACCTAAATTCTGGACAGCTTAACAAGCAAGCGTATCCAAGCAACAAACAAGTCATCAATCATCTCTTAAGCATGCCAAATATCACAAAACTCATCATACATCATATTTATGGTCTAATAGAGTGAATTTTACAGAGGTGTCATCAATTTAACCAATGAAGCATAATAGCAAGCATTTATCATATTATAAGTCCATAATTTCATATAGAAAGCTAATAACAAGTCCTAAACATGTTGTAAACCTATCCATCATCCACCAAATAATATCCACAAGGAAACCATCATCAAATATCAATAAATCACAGAAATAAAAGTCTAACCATCCATCTCATACAATTCCCCATCCTATCTCACAAGATTACAAGTTTTAGTCACGTAAATATCACCATAACCTTCACATAAAAATCATGAACTTCTAAGCTATCAAATTCATCAATAAGCATGTTATCACCTATCATAGAAAGTTTATGTACTCATTCTATATGACATATAAACGTTTTATGAAACCCATTTTCTAATTCTCATATCCTAAGTACCATTTTTAAAGCTAACATGTCCAAATAAAATCATGAATTCATAATTAGAGTTTAACATGAAAATGGTTTATAAAACTTCACAATGATTCCATAAACAACCATACATCACCTATATAAGTCTAATAACATATAAGGATCATTACATATTCATAACCATAATCATATAACAACATAATTTCATTCACATAAACTCATAAATCAACAAACTAATACTATTCGTAGAATATGACGCACACTACACGAAACCCTTATTCCAAAAACACCATACACGACCCAACCCCACATGTAACCGAACCAAACACACCCAAGTCGATCCAAAACAGCCCCCTTACCTCAATTTTTTGCAACCAAACAGCCCGCATATGATTTAATTAAGTTTCTATGATTTTCGGTTTTAGTTTAGGGTTTTCATTCTTGTTCATACGTATATAAAAGTCGACCAAAGAAAGAAAAGAATGGATTATACCTAGGTTCGAATTAAAACAAAAGATAGACACCAAGGCTGCCACAACCCTCGAACCTACCCAATGCTCTCCCATGATCACACCACCATTCACGCTTGATTTAACACCTTGATCATCCATATCAGATTCGGATTTTTAATTTTTTCTTGGATTCATGGAAGAAACATGTAGCAGCCGCATAGGAGATTAATTTTAGGGTTTTTCAATATGTGTGTGTAGTCAAATAATAGACCAGGAATGATGGGGATGGGGAATTAGATTGCCGAAAATTAGGGGAGTGATTTAGGGATATTCGGTTTGTAAAAACAAATAAACATTGAGATATACGGTTTATTTGAAGCGTGGGGGAGGGTGAATCAAAAAGGAAACACCAAATTTTAAGGAATTAGATAGAAGACTTCCAAAATTTAAGCCAACCACGAACCTAGTCTCAAATCACAATTCGATACATCATGTACACTACATTTTATTCAGCTAAGGACAAAAGAAAAACGTGTGACACAAATAAATATGTATAAATTATTTTAGCGTAAGTTTTAATTTCGTATTACCTTTATTTGTTTCGGATAATAACGGTTTAGATAATTAAGTCATAGCCGTGACGAAATATTTTAATAATTAACGTCTTTCATAAGTTCGAAATTAAAGGGGTATTTTGGGTATTTTATCGTGTTCGAAAATGTGGGTTTTAAAACTCTTCCCCTCTAAAAAGAAAATTTTCGTCCTCGAAAATTGAAAGAAGTAAAGAAGGAGAACGTACCGAATCACGAAAAGAAATGCCAATAAATAGCCTCACGCTTGGAGAGGTTCTTCCAAAAGAATCTTCACAACGGAAATAGTTTTATCTCTCATGACTCGATTCAGACAACTAGGATAGCCGCAGGTTTTTCACAGAATACAAATCATAATAAATCTGATCCAACGAATATGAAACAAATAGGTGACAGATGATAGTCGAAATTCCTCAAAGAGATACATGAAGCACGTATACACACGAGACAAATACTGAGGTAGTGTTAACGGTAGGAATACTTCATCAATTCAAACTAGATTCCGAACGGATCAAAGAACTTGCTAATCATCAGAGAATCACATACCAAATTATCAAACATATCAAGATTTTCATAAAGGAATAGGTAACATATTCATACTGACGATAAATTTAGCACATATCGGAATATCAAAACGTATCAGAATGTGAAATTGAATGGGTAGGATATCCGCACGGTCGAGAATATCATGAAGGCTGACGAATCACGGATATAATTCTAATTCATCAAACGTACTAAACTTTGGCACTTCTCAAGACATCGTATGATCCCAGTAAGTTCAAGTCATATGATCTCAGTATTATCACGTTGATCAGGCGTCATAATACTTGCATCATATTAACACATCCTTATTGCCATCATATTCTATCTCGGGTCATGACAAATAATCTACTAATGCCAAATCATATCAGATTCACATACAGGGGACAAGCATATCATCAAATCAAACTCCAGAAAATTACAGAAGGCTAAACAAAAACTTACCAATCCACGGAAGAAGGAAGGTAGCCGTCTTACTTGAGAAGGTTCCTCATGACTCATTTTTGACGATCCAAAACAATTTCAAGCGCATAAACAGTGCCAAATATCACAAATCTGATCTTGCTGGTACGAATCACATAAACAAAATAGATGATAATCGAAATCTTTCAACGAGATATGAGATGTGATACAAAGCTGAAATATTACCAAAATGCCAAATCATAAAACTACACAATTCAAACGTGGTTCTGAACAAATCAAAGAAAAGTAATACCGATCAAAATCACATAACAAAATATCAAACCGCTTCAAAAAGCGTGACAAACAATTCAGAGTAACACAAGTCACGTTCAATCATATGAAGTAGATGAATCTTCTCAGCATCTCCACGATGGGACTGTTGACCACAATATGCCCAAAATTCTGGTAGTAGTTTCTCCGTACGTCTAAAGTATGTCGGTCATAGTTCCTCTGCCCATACATCTTTCAAGTGTCTACCAGTTGAATCTTGTCTCCATCTTTGCGCCTCTGGTTAATCCGTCCAGCACCCTCCAGCAGCATTACAGTCAGGTGCGGCTTCTGCTTCACGAACCTCTCCAGTTCAGAAACTGTTGCAGCAACGCAGGGTCGGCACCATCATATTCGACTCTACGAGTAGTCTCCATCCAAACGATCGACAAACGAATGCGCGAAGATAAACAAACAAAATCAAATGCGAAAAGAAGAAGGTCAATCAGCGAAGACAAAAGAATATCGAAGTCAAATCTAAACGAAAATCAAAAGAATCGGAAGAGATCAAAACAGACAGAAGCCTAATGTCTACCCAAGTCCTCACAGGTCAATCAATCCTAAGGTCAACAAGACGAAATCTTTGCTCTGATACCATAATTGTAACACCCCAACCCGAAAAGGGTCCGAATGCCACATTATGGAGTCATATCAGAACATACTAATAAAATTTTGCAAGCGGAAGTCTTATTAAATAAAATACCAAGTCATATAAACGAATGACGTACGAGGAAAAATACAAAATCAATATGTCAAAAAATGAAATGAAATATCAAAACAATTGCTCTTCAAATAAGTCCAAAATGATAAGGTAAACTAGGGTCGGATCACTCAAATGCTCCTACTCTCAGCCCAACAAAGCCCAGCATCCTACTTGGTACCTGCCGCATGGAAAAGAAGTGCGGCTGAGCTTAAAAATCCCAGTGAACAGATATAACAAAACAAAAGCTAAACAGAATCAAAATACAAAACGAAACAAAGGAGACTGATATCAAAATCGTAACGAATGAGCACAATGAGTCTATGAGTCAATGAGGAACCTGCAGAACACAATATTAACAGATATCCAGAAGGAAAAAAAATCAAAAGACCAAAGTAAAGCAAAGCAGCGAATCATTTAACATATATAAGCTCATATAAATAACCAAACTTACCAGTATCGAAACATAATCATATAGGAGTTGATGAAAAGTATCATAATCAAAACAAGTAACCAAACAGTGAACAAGCATATCAGTCAACGGATCAACTAAACATAAATATGGCAAAACATATAAATTAGATAATTCAGAATACATATAAGCTAAGCTGAATTCTAAGCAGGCGGAAGCAACTGAATAAAATGTAAGCATGGAAATCACACAAGTCAGATCAATCATAGTTATTAAACAGAACAAGTATCATAACCAACGGAAATACTAACAGCAGTATAAACCTGGTAGTCACATGTATCAGGTAGGAATGCCAAACGAACATCATAATTGAATGAATTAACTAAACAAGAACATAACATGGCAAACTAAACAAGTCAACTAGAAAGGTAACATAAGTTGAACCATATTCCTTCATCAACCAGTAACATGAACAGAAGTGTAAACATTGTGGATCAACAAGTCAGGTAAACATCCATTACTATGTTGAACCGATAACATAAGCATCAGAAACATCAAGCAGGAGTACAAACATGGAAATCACAATTTGCATGTAGATTACTAAATGATAGACATAGCCCTCGACATAACTGAACGAAGTATAACATGATCAACGGATAAATCAAATGATTACATATAAGCATGGCAACCAGACGAATCAAATAGTCACATAACATCATGGTAAGCGGATAATCAGATACTAGCATGATAACAGGTGAATCAGGTAACCACATACTAACACACTAGACAGAGAATTCATGAAATCATAATCAGCATGGTAAACAGATGGACCAATTAATCATATAATAGCATATAAAACACTTGAATCCAATAATCATATAATAGCTCGGTAACGGTGAAGTGGTAATCTGAAGTGTAAGCTTGGCAACCAACCGGAATAGAGTGAAAGCATAGTAAATCAAATGAACTGAAGACTGAGTATAACAACCAAATGAACTAAAGCATGAGTCTGATAGTCAAACGAATCACATAAGAATACTGAGTGAATAAGTAGTCAGCTGAATGACTGAATAGGCATAGCAAATGAATGAATCAGAATATCAGATAGTCACATAATAACCAAAATCAGAATGTTGCCCCGAGCACCGAATACTAAAGGAGATACTCCAATAGCCAAATCTACAAATCATATATCATAACCGGTATCATATCAAATCCGTCAAATCATAAGTGCACGAGGAGGGGAGACCTCTCAAGTACCAAATGGAGTAGCTAGCTCCCAAATGTGAGGGGGTGTATTGCACACACGCACCACATCACCAAAACTAAACTGAGTACCTAGGATGCATCCATAAGCTCCCTGCAAATCAAATCAAATATACATATGCCAGTACAAGACTGTATATACGTATTCATAATGGCCAAGTGTACACATATCATAATCATATCAAAAGGGAACGCCGAGGACTAATCACACCGCCCCAGATAGTGTCATGCCATTGGTGCATCAATGACATGGCCATGGTACCTCCATGGCTAGTTAGCTCGGGCAACCAAACAAAACAAATCACATCATATCAAACCGATCATATAATGGAATCATATTAATAAGGGATCTCAAACGGATAGCATATCAACGAATAACTAATCGAATATCAAATCAGAGAATCATACCAGAACGAATCATATGAAAGGGATCATATCAAATCGGAGTAAGGAGAATACGAATCAGATATCAAAATAGAAAAGAGTCATGAGAGAAAAGAAGTGTCATTACTGAAATGACGGAATATCTGTACCTCAAACGTGTGTGAAACGTTCCCTCTTTACTAAATCTACATTAGGACATATCATAAATCACATATGTGTTCCATTTATAATTCATGCTTAACTTATCTTCCATTTATACTTAGTTTCAAGTTCATAAATTTCTGACTTTTAGTATTTCGAATTTGGACCAGATTTTAGCGATTTTTATAAAATCAAGGAAATTCCCAGGAGTTCCCATATGAGTTAAGAGACTCTCCAAAAATTGGGGGATTTTATTTCCAGGTCAAATGGCCTATGGAAAATCATAAGTGCAGACCTGTCCAGAACTCACCCAGATTTACACACACCGAAAGTATAGCCCCGACAAACACACTCACCATACTCCATACATCAAACCAAAAATTACAGGTGTCACACAATATATAAACATCATAACCACCAAAGGAAAAGTTCAAGAACCTCATAGATTTAATACTAAAAATCAAATACTACATCACAAATTTAAACTCAGAAATTCAGATTCAAACACATTAACTCAAAAAATGTAAAAATCATACTTACAGGTATGCAAATGCTACAAGGCTTACATTTCTAGAAAGCTATTTCAAAGTACTACAATTTAGTCTTAAGAATCACTAAAAAAAATGCAAGTATCATCATTTAACACCTAGATGAATCCAACCTAAATTCTGGACAGCTTAACAAGCAAGCGTAACCAAGCAGCAAACAAGTCACCAATCATCTCTTAAGCATGCCAAATATCACAAAACTCATCATACATCATATTTATGGTCTAATAGCCTGAATTTTACAGAGGTGTCATCAATTTAACCAATGAAGCATAATAGCAAGCATTTATCATATTATAAGTCCATAATTTCATATAGAAAACTAATAACAAGTCCTAAACATGTTGTAAACCTATCCATCATCCACCAAATAATATCCACAAGGCAACCATCATCAAATATTAATAAATCACAGAAATAAAAGTCTAACCATCCATCTCATACAATTCCCCATCCTATCTCACAAGATTACAAGTTTTAGTCACGTAAATATCACCATAACCTTCACATAAAAATCATGAACTTCTAAGCTATCAAATTCATCAATAAGCATGTTATCACCTATCATAGAAAGTTTATGTACTCATTCTATATGACATATAAACGTGTTATGAAACCCATTTCCTAATTCTCATATCCTAAGTACCATTTTTAAAGCTAACATGTCCAAATAAAATCATGAATTCATAATTAGAGTTTAACATGAAAATGGTTTATAAAACTTCACAATGATTCCATAAACAACCATACATCACCTATATAAGTCTAATAACATATAAGGATCATTACATATTCATAACCATAATCATATAACAACATAATTTCATTCACATAAACTCATAAATCAACAAACTAATACTATTCGTAGAATATGACGCACACTACACGAAACCCTTATTCCAAAAACACCATACACGACCCAACCCCACACGTAACCGAACCAAACACACCCAAGTCGATCCAAAACAGCCCCCTTACCTCAATTTTTCGCAACCAAACAGCCCGCATATGATTTAATTAAGTTTCTATGATTTTCGGTTTTAGTTTAAGGTTTTCATTCTTGTTCATACGTATATAAAAGTCGACCAAAGAAAGAAAAGAATGGATTATACCTAGGTTCGAATTAAAACAAAAGATAGACACCAAGGCTGCCACAACCCTCGAACCTACCCAATGCTCTCCCATGATCACACCACCATTCACGCTTGATTTAACACCTTGATCATCCATATCAGATTTGGATTTTTAATTTTTTCTTTGATTCATGGAAGAAACATTTAGCAGCCGCATAGGAGATTAATTTTAGGGTTTTTCAATAGTGTGTGTGTAGTCAAAAAATCTACCAGGAATGATGGGGAGGGGGAAATTAGATTGCCAAAAATTAGGGGAGTGATTTAGGGATATTCGGTTTGTAAAAAAAATAAACATTGAGATATACGGTTTATTTGAAGCGTGGGGGAGGGTGAATCAAAAAGGAAACCCCAAATTTTAATGAATTAGATAGAAGACTTCCAAATTTTAAGCCAACCACGAACCTAGTCTCAAATCACGATTCGATACATCATGTACACTACATTTTATTCGGCTAAGGACAAAAGAAAAACGTGTGACACAAATAAATATGTATAAATTATTTTAGCGTAAGTTTTAATTTCGTATTACCTTTATTTGTTTCGGATAATAACGGTTTAGATAATTAAGTCATAGCCGTGACGAAATATTTTAATAATTAACGTCTTTCATAAGTTCGAAATTAAAGGGGTATTTTGGGTATTTTATCGTGTTCGAAAATGTGGGTTTTACAGTCGATAACAAACGTAAAATCATTTTAACGAGACAAATAAAATACGTAAATGGTTTGAGCCAATAGTTTACAAACACACTTACATTTTCATATAAAACACTAAAAAAGTAATAGTGAAATACATATGTATAACAACTAGTGTTTACATAATATGGAAATGTGTATATATTGTAATGAGTAAATATCTTAGTACTTGACCCATTGACTAGATACATTGAACATTGTTGGGTAAAACCCAAAGTCCATGACCTATACCCACGGAGCTTGATCCATAACCCATGACCCATTGCATGATATCATGCATGAAGTCATGTTGGGTATTATCCATGATCCATGACCTAAGACCCATGACCCAATGTCTAGATACATTGCATCTTGTATAACCCATGGTTCATAACCCATAACCCATAACCCTGTTTGCAACCCAAAATCCGGACTTAAGCTGACCCAGCTGCCGCATCACTTGGATTGCACTAGCCGAATCCCTCTAGGGAGGGATCCGTGGGAACCGGGGAACAGTAGAGAAAATTGCCTACAAATAGTGAGCCGTTTATCTCTTGCAACTCACCCATTTTACACATACCCTCTCTTAGTATTGTAAACTCTCTAACCTCATATCCAAAGGATCTTTCTATGTAGTTTTGTGTTTGTGTGATTCTCTAGGTTCCTCTTAAAGTCGATATCACCAACTCTTGAAGTCGAGCAAGCTCAAGTCCATGAGTTTCCAAGCTTCGTCATCATCAAGACTACTGAAGTTATCTTGTTAATAGTTCTTTCCTCCTTCCTAGAAGTGTTGTGTCGAAGGCATTGGCGAAAGGTGCCAAAGGTCTGTGTTGAAGGCATTAGTGAAAGGTGCCAAAGGTCCATGTCGAAGGCATTAGTGAAAAGGTGCCAAAGGTTCGTGTTGAAGGCATTAGTAAAAGGTGCCGAAGGATCGTGTCAAGAGCATTAGTGAAAGGTGCCAATGGAGTACATTCGATATGGTGCATCGATGTACAATATAGATAGGTTGGGTTACAGGATATTTATATCCTTTATGTTGTTGTAATAAGGATTGTGTCTCCTTTGAGGTTGTTGTGTATTGGTGTAGTGTTGGCTAGTAGTTCCTCCTTTGTAATGGAACTCGGTATCTAGCCTTGTACCGGATAAAGTGTAGGCGACATTGTGATAGGTTTGATTCTACCTCGTGGAAGAACTCGGTGTCTAGCCTTGTACCGGATAAAGAGTAGGCGACATTGTGAAGGCTTCTCCGCCACATTAAGGAGCTTGTGTTGAGTAGTGCTTACGAACTCTCGAGTGGGGAACTCGGGGAGTGGAGTAGGGCAAGGAAGGTATCCTTGTAGCCGAACCACTATATATATTCGTGTTGTGGTTTTGTGTTTCTTACTCTTTATCTTTGCATTACTCATTTATATGCTTATCTATCATCATCCAACACACACATTAAATAGATTGACAAAAGTTGATCTAAATATTTTAAAACAAAGTGTCAATCGGTATAACTATTCAACCCCCCTTTCTAGTTTTTCACAATTGGTACCAGAGCTTCGTTACCAAGTTTTTTAGAGTATATTGTACTTTAAAAACTTGATATGATCCGTGTATGTTTGAAACTATAAAGAAGGAAATTTCTTAAAACAAAAGGCCATGTTTTTAGAAATCATTTTATTTTAAATGTTGGATAGTGATGGATTATTCTAACAATTTCTTGTTAAGAAATCTTCTTGCTAGGACTCTTCCAAAAGACTTCATTTCTATCCAAAGAAAAATGAAGCCAACACCCAAGGAAGAACTCAAAAGTAATCTCAACCTACTTCTACTAAGTACAATGAATTGCTTTAAAAGCTCATGAAGTATTTTGGGTCTATGGTCTCTAAACCAATAAAAAGAACTTAGAGGTATGTTCACTTACCCACAAACTAGTTGATCTTTACTTAGAATACCCTTATATGGATATGTTAATGATATGTGTCTTTCTTCTATGGTAAAAACCATGCATATAAATATTATCTTATAAAACTATATGAACACATGAATTAGGACTTTAACTTCAAAAGTCGCAAGTCTCCAAAAAGTCTCTCTTCACTACTTTCCTTACTTGCTCATCACCGGGAATAGTTTTCCTTTTTGATTCTCTTAAAAAAAATTACTAAAGATTATCAAACCTACACCTTCATTGCAAAATAGACCTTTGATGGTTAACTTACCAAATAATCAATTAACCGTAAAAACACCTTGGCCAAACGTCTATTCAAATAGGAACTTCATTCTACAAGCTCTTTTTCAAAATAAGTTATTGTATAACTTATTACAAGTAAAAAGAATAATTCCAAATACATCTTTTTCTGTATACAGTAGCCGGATCCCACAAGTTGTACTATTCGGATCCATAAAACAAGGGATCCGGGGAACCGTGTCACAGACATCAGCTATACGCTTTTCAAAACCCAAATAATCCATTTTTCCCTCTTCCTACAAACTCAAAAATGACCCAATCTCTGCTTCAATCCCCATAGGGCTTCATACTCTCAAGCATCTCATTCTTGAACATCATTGTAAGTAATTACACTCATATGTTCTATTCATCATCATCTTCATCCTAGGGTTTATGGTTTTTAGACTTTTTAATTAAGATTCAATTGATCACCAATTAAAGAAATTAGGTATTGTAAAATTAGTTTCATTACAAACAGGTTCTATATAATTAAAAGTTTTCAAAACAACATTGTTAATACAAATCAAAACCATAAACTCATCTTGACAAATTTTACCTAATTGGAACATTTGTTTTTCTAGGATCAATCAAGCCTAAAGCTACCCAAAAAGATCACCATGGCACCGTTCACTACCTCTCTAGATACTATCGAAAAGAAGGGCTTTCAAAAACCAATCGCAAAATCTTCAAAAAGCTTGAAAAAAGACTTATCTACGAAGTTCGTGTAGTTAAGGAATGTTTCCTTGAAAACAACGACATTCATCAAATCCTTTTAGCAATCAACTTTTATTGTCTCTTAGAAATTAATGAACAAATTTGTCCGGTCTTTATCTTTGAATTCTACAAGAGTGTTAGGATTGTACGAAACAATGATGAAAGTATCTCAATCGCTTTCATTATAAACAATCAAAGCATTACCTTACACCTCAACAGATTCGCATAAATCCTTCACATACCATGTGAAGGAATTTGTATGTATTCCCAAGATTGGTCAATAGCCGCTCAATCCTTCGCACTAGACTCCAAACCTATCTATCACACTCCTCTCGATGACCCCATAGTTGTTCAAGACGCCATCTTCAAGAAAAGAGTCGACTAATCTCGTCTCAACCACAACAAAGAACTCATTCATCGTGATCCCTTTCAAATGGAACTCTCCGAGATAATTCACGTTTACAAAAAGTAGGAAGAAATCCTTAGAGAAAATGTCATTTGCTTGGTTGGGAACATAGACCATCCCAATGCGTGTCTTGTCCAACTGATCTATTGTCTCATCCACCAAAGACCATTTAATCTTGCCTATTACATGGTTAAAAGGATGGTAGGTGTGTTCAAAGCCAATAACATGGTACTTCCTTATGGTATGCTCCTAACACGACTCCGTGAGTATGTTAGTGCAATGCAACCTTCTCCTATTACTGATGATCACTTTCTTGCTAACCATGTTATGATACCACTTACCAAACAACCTCCTAAATGACTCATGATCAATAGAAAAAGGCCTCGTGCTCTCTCGGACTCTTCGGACGAAGCAGAAGAAGAAGAAGTTGATTCCGTCTCTAACTTTCGGATCGAACCCATGGCATACTATGAACAACTTCTCACTCTTCCAAATGAGTATGAAGAATTCAAGCAAACCAAGGGGATGATCAAATGTCTAACTCACTACCTCATGAATTCAGGAAAGAAGAAGTGAAGAGATTAACGAAAGAAACATTATATTTGTCTTTATGGTTGTTTTAGAAATTTTATGATTATTAAACAATGTATCCTCATGGTTGTGCTAGACTTACTTTGTTTCTTTTATTTTTGGTTGTTATCATAATAGGTTGACGTTGTGTGCTATGTATCTTGTACTTTTTCTTATATTAATGTTTACTTCCAGTAAAAACCTTTTGTATCAGTATGCGACACCTAGTGCAATTGATGCACACTTTCTGTAAAGCTACTGGTCTGCAGTAGCCGGATCCCTCATTTAGAACTAGCCGGATCCCTCCAATAAGGGATCCGTGGGATCCAGGCAGACAGAAGTAGACTTACAAAAATCCACACTTCAATCCAATCCTCTAGACCATATTATACTAGTTAAACATAATACTTTAGGATCACTTAAGTCCTCATCAAGCCCAGTAGGTCTCACACTCACCCATAGCTAACTTAGGATCACATTCAAGGTGTTTTTGATTTATCACTTCACCAAAACTCACCATATTTTTGCTCCAATGCTCACACATTGTTCCTCGCATCTCAAAACACCTAGTTTGATATTTCTCTCAATTTTAGCAAATTGATTGTAGTCATTCTTACCTCAAAATAGGCCAAAAACTAGTTTTTTATTTCTTATGATTTTTAAGGAATTTTCCAATATTTTTTAAAGTTACCATATGATCTCTAGGATCATTTGACTTCACTTGACACTCTCAAAACTCTTAGTGTCATCCTTGATCACCCATTAGTGCTTATAAAGCCTTATTTCCTTCTATAAAAGACAATCATTAGCTATCCTCACTCATTTCACTTGATCATTTAAGTCTCATATCATTTAAGACACCTGAGAATACTGAGAACACTAAAGATGTGTAGGTATTAAACCTTACAAGACATCATTTTCTTTTTCTTTGACTACTGATAGCCGGATCCCTAGGTTTAGCCTAGACGGATCCCTCATTTGAGGGAACCGTGGGAACCGGCTGCACAGACTATGCTAAAACAATAATTTCAAGCTCTCCTTGCTAACTTGAACACTCCACCTTGTCTTAATTGACTTCCTAGATTAGTGAAACTCTGTAGTTGACTCTTGTGCATGCAAATCATTGCAATTTGAAGGATATTAGTGGCTTAAGCCTTAAATTCACTTACTAACTCCTTCCCTTTATAAAACTCTTTGTTAGTACTTCCAAATCACCATTTACAACCTCATTCTAAGCAACTAAAAGCCCTTATTTCACTATCCATTTGTCATTTCATCACGAGGAAAGCTCCTAGTGCTAACTCATCTACCAAAGGACCTCCCAAAAAACTTGCTCAGGTTGTTCACGAAATCTCTTTAACCAAATCATCACCCTTTCAAACCACAAACGCTTGAATTCCCTCTCAACCAACTCAACCAATCAAACCAATCCCCAAAAGGATTGTTACCACAAAACTACCCTTGCCAAACACTACTATACCTCCTAAATCAAACACCCCTATTTCCACTAAATCATCACCTCTAGTACCTAGAGCTATCTCTTTCACCACTCCACTCTCATCTTCGCACCACTACAACTTAGAGGACTTGCCTTCTAGGCCATCTCATCCACCACCCTTGCCAACATTTTCCTCAATTGAGAAAATAGCGCAACAACAAAACTTTGGTGTTGAAACAACACTAGCACCCATATCCCTTTCTCCATCATCCTCAAATAGTCCATTTTGGATTATGAGGAATCAACAACAACCGGATCACATGGAAGTAGACACCTCTCTACCACCATCATCAACACATTTCCACCACCTTCATCCTTAGTTGAACCACCTCCAACTTCATCAAACATACCTCCACAAAACCCCTCTTCTTTTGTTAAACATCATAATTTACATTGACATTGCTGTCATGAGATTGTAGGTACACGGATCCCTCCGTTTTGCCTAGACCGATCCCTTCCAAGGAGGAACCATGGGATCCGTGCAACAGAAGCACTTTTTAATACTAATTTGAGTCGCATTTGAAGGAAATTATGCATCATATACTTTTTTTCTAACCTTTGTTTTGTAGATTTTCAAAATACACATGAAGACTTTGACACCCTCAACAAGGGGGAGCTTTTAGTCAAAGCAAAACAATTGCAAAAACACTTGCAATACTTTCACTTAGGATTTTGTTATTACTTGACGCCCTCACAAAGGGGATCACTCGTTAAGGGGGAGCATGTTCGTCAAAAGACGAAACCATTTGCAAACATAATTGCAAAACACTCGCTTAGTCTTCCTAATTATTGACGCCCTCAACAAAGGGAAGCACCCGTCAAGGGAGAGCTAAGACGAGAATTCTTCTCTTCTATTACTCTCTATTTTTTCATATTATTACTTTTCACATGATTTTCACAAAAATAAAATAAAATGTGTTAGTTTCTTTTCGACGCTCTTTTTGTTTCGACAAAAAGGGGGAGAAGAGAGTAAAAACTCCAATTCAAACTTTTACGAATTTTAGTTTTTCCTTAAAATAATCTTATGTTTTTTCATCAACAAAAAGGGGGAGATTGTTAATAAAAATAAGCCGTAAAAACGTTTATTTATATTTTACGATCTTCTAATGTTTTGTCGATAACAAACGTAAAATCATTTTAACAAAACAAATAAAATACGTAAATGGTTTGAGTCAATAGTTTACTAACACACTTACATTTTCATATAAAACACTAAACAAGTAATAGTGAAATACATATGTATAACAACTAGTGTTTACATAATATGGAAATGTATATATATTGTAATGGGTAATGTAATGGGTAAATATCTTAGTACTTGACCCATTGACTAGATACATTGAACATTGTTGGGTAAAACCCAAAGTCTATGACCCATACCCATGGAGCTTGATCCATAACCTATGACCCATTGCATGACATCATGCATGAAGTCATGTTGGGTATTATCCATGATCCATGACCCAAGACCCATGACCCAATGTCTAGATACATTGCATCTTCTATAACCCATGGTTCATAACCCATAACCCGATTTGCAACTCAAAATCCGGACTTAAGCTGACCCAGCTGCCGGATCCCTTGGATTGCACTAGTCGAATCATTCTAGGGAGGGATCCGTGGGAACCAGGGAACAGTAGAGAAAATTGCCTATAAATAGTGAGCCATTTCTCTCTTGCAACTCATCCCTTTTACACATACTCTCTCTTAGTATTGTAAACTCTCTAACCTCATATCTAAAGGATCTTTCTATGTAGTTTTGTGTTTGTGTGATTCTCTAGGTTCTTCTTAAAGGCGAGATCACCACCTCTTGAAGTGAGGGTTAGGGGTTTCCAAAAGGGTTGTACAACTCGTTTTTAGTAAGTTTCACAAGTTATTCTAGGTTGGCATGTTCACTAGTGAGTGAGTGAATGTGTCGAGTGGTTACGAGCTAAAATGAAGAAATTATAGAGCATAGGGTGCGTTTTAAATGTTTACGTGTGATATAAGTGTGAAACAAGAGAAATAATTCGAGAAAAGGACACTCTAAGTGAGTGGTGATGACTTGTGAGCAATGAATTAAACTCGAGAACCCCGTGTTCTCCTTATAACTTTACACGACCAATAAATCTTGTTTCACGACTTTCCTTTCTTTCTTCCCTTTGTACTAACCTCCACAGTGGACTAGTTTTTGTTATGTGTGTGTGAAAGTTTGATTGTTCTAGTGATATTTTTCTAAGTCTTGGAAAGGTTTATAATGAAAACCTTGGCATGGTCATTCCATTTTTTAACTCATAGATCACCTAAGTTCTAGGATTATTAGCCATGTGTTCTTCGTTGGTCGTTGGGCGTGCAATATGGCAGCCGAGTTCATGGAAGGGGTGGCCATTATATGTCGAATCACATGGACACAAGAACCATTGGGTTATAAAGTCCAAGTGGTCAAAGAAATGTTTAGGGCATGCTTTAGATTATTAAACTACTAATTTAGGGTGGTTAACTTGATATGTTTTGTCCCCCTCTACTCCTACACGCAACCTTTGGGATCCAAGGAATGAACACTTAGTTTGGTTTGCTTGCTTTTTTCGTTCGATGTAGTCACAGAAAGGGTGGTATCAAGGTTTGATACTTCATTTACATGGTATGCAAAAACTTACTTTGTGGGCTTTCTATTTCGACTAGATGGCCCAAGGAAGAAACTAAATGGCTCGTTTGGGCTTGGAAGGGTGAACGAGGCCCACTAATGGCTTTGGGTTGGGTGGTAATCAAAAGTCCAATAAATAGTGAAGTTGGGCTTGGTAAAGTCAGGTTAAAGCCCAATGAAACTCGTTGGGTTGGGCTCGACATGGTAATATGGCCCAATTAAAATGTAATGGTGAGTTGGGCTCGATTGGAGGTCCAATAAGGATCCTAGGCCCGATCCAATATTAGTGTGTATTTATTTTTATTTATTTTATATTTTTATAAAATTATATATATATATATATATATATATATATATATATATATGTGTGTGTGTGTGTGTGTGTGTGTGTGTATGTATATATATATGTATATATATATATATATGTATATATATATATATATGTATATATATATATATATCTACTACCTTATAATGCATTTAGGACACTCTCTAAATAAAAAGGCTTAAAATTCAGACTTTGTAACTTACTTATTATGGAAATATAATGTTTCTTGCTAAATTAATACATACACATGCTAGCTTAAAAGTTAAACCAATACTTGTAACATTAGTAGTCACTGAATACAAAATTTAAAGTCCCTCCAATATTTTTAAACCCACTTTTATGACTTTAAAAGCCATGTATTGTAACATCCCCATTCTTGTATCCCACTTTAACAGCCCATTAAATGTATTGATTAGTACAAAACGGATATAAAAACCCACAAATAAACACACACAAAAGACCAATCATATCTCACACTCTCTCAAAAACGTAAATTTCCACTCTTGTGCTAAATAGCAACCGCCGCCACCAACTCAATCTGCCACCACCGCTAACGGCATGTGTCAGCATCACCACCCCTTGACATGGTCTAGGTGGCCTTCTCTCGCCAAAACTTTTAGTATAAATCGAAAAACATTGCATACCAAAAAATTTAGTTTTAGGGTACCCGCCGCCGCAACGTGCGGGTACCCTGCTAGTATATATATTATGTATTTTAAGAATATCGGGATCGTGGGGAATTTCATTCTAATCACAATGGTATATTTATGAACACTCAAGTTGCGTTGATCATGCATATGTAAAATGATATGAAAATGTGATAAGTAGAAAATTTCATGATGATGTAAATCGTGCTTTATTTCTGATTAAAGTCTTAAGTACAATGTAATTTTCTGAGAACTTACGAGTACTAGTTTCTTTTCCTTACTTACCTTCCTTTATCATAACTTTGATGCTTTCAGAGAACATTGGGGACAATGTTCAGTTTAAGTGTAGGGAGGGAGAATAAAACGGAAACTTAGGAACTATTCACCCATTTGATTATTTGTCTTGTCCTTGGTAATTTGTGTAATAAACTATGAGAAATATTCGTTAGGGCAATTTTAGTGACAAATTAAAAAAAAAATTATGACATTTACGAGGTAAACTTTAGTCTTAATAAAGCTTCTCGTGGATAGGAATTAAATGACTAGCACAAAAACCATTTACCACTCAAATTCCACCTAAAAAATGTGAGGTTCGCCCCTAGATCTTTAGGAATAAAAGCATTCACCTTTAATGCTTAGAGAGTGTACCGGCGGTAGTATAATAGATTATAGAACTTGTTTTGTGATGCATTCCGAGATCGCTAGTGAGACTACACTTGTGTAGTTAGGAATAACTAAATGAAAAGAGGCATTGGGATAACCCTTGTTTAAAACCTGTATTAATATTACAATTACTTCTTCCACATCGGTTGAGTAATTACCCCACACCCTTGCGATGTACTCATCTTTAATACACCATACCCCTAGTTAACCCTTCAGAGCCTATCCTTTTCGCGATTCTCGTGATGTTTTGGTTTTCCGAAATATAAATGAAGAGCATTGTTTACAATCCACCCCCAAATGTACACCCAAATCGCCTTAGCCTACCTTGTATGCACTCATCTTTAGTGCATTATTGTTATCATTACTAATCCCTTAGTTCAAATATCTAGTTACTTGCATGGTTGTAAGTCGAATCATATCTTTTGTACACAGTTTTGGGACGATTGGGACTCATGGGCAAAAGTAATATTTTATGAAGTAACGGGAAAGAATGATAAATTCAAATTCCCTTTGCCTACGTAATTAAATACTCTAAGTGTTTTGTTCGTTTCAAATTGGGTCAATTAGTGTTAGAGAAATAAAAACTCAAGTGTAGGGATGCTCCTATAAATCCCTTATGTTTTGATGTTATCGTAGAGGATGGTAGAGTAAAAATGTATGAATAAAAAATTGAAAAAAGTGTGTTAAAAAAAAGAAAAAAAGAAAAGAAAGAATGAAGAAAAAACTTATGGGCTACCATCCTATATCTATCTTTATGTTTATGTTTTTAAATTTCTGTTTGTTTTGTTTCAAGTTATCTAGAGTTAGTGAGTCGAGTCTTGGCTTAAAAACCCCACGCTTTTCATGCTTGTAACATAAGATTTTTGACTTGCCACCACTAAATATATCTATCTTTATGTTTATGTTTTTAAATTTCTGTTTGTTTTGTTTCAAGTTATCTAGAGTTACTCAGTCGAGTCTTGGCTTAAAAACCCCACGCTTTTCATGCTTGTAACATAAGATTTTTGACTTGCCACCACTAAATATATCTATCTTTATGTTTATGTTTTTAAATTTCTGTTTGTTTTGTTTCAAGTTATCTAGAGTTAGTGAGTGGAGTCTTGGCTTAAAAACCCCACGCTTTTCATGCTTGTAACATAAGATTTTTGACTTGCCACCACTAAATATTCCCTATCCAACAAAACCCTTTGTTTCCCTACCGTAAGCCTAACGTTACAACCCTTGTAAAGACCTCTTAGATAGTTGTTCCTAGGTGCTTACGCCAAAGCGGTGGAGGTTTAATCTAGTCTCAAGCTTATGGTAATCTATGTACTATGCAAGGTAATGAGTGTTTATCTTCCATTTTCATTTATTATATTTCATATAAACCCGAGAGATGAGAGAATCCAAACACGACTTGTGAGTTGCTAGTATATAATTTACGTGCTTGTTATGACTATTGTGGCACTTTTACTTGTTATGAACTATTTTAAACCAATACTTCATGCCTCCTAACTTATAAATTGATTGGTTAAAAGCACATTTGCTTGAGGATAAGCAAATACCAAGTGTAGGGATATTTGATAAGGATTTAAAACGTACACTTTTAGGGGGTCATTTAAGCCCTAAATCGACCAATTTTATATCCGTTACTGCTTAATTTCATTCCTTTTCACTTTTTAGGTCTTTTGGAAGAAAAATGCTAGAATGAAGCACATTTGGACGAAAAGGAGCAAATACATGAAGAAAATGGCAAAGTCAAGATCGAAGCCACTCAAAGCTGATAAACAGTACCTGACGGCGTCCCAACCAAAGGGCGACGCCGTCCCAACCGAAGGGCGACGCCGTCCCTTTATGATGACTTGATCAAATCATACACGCGAAGGCTCAGTGAAAATTCTGGTCTTATAACCTGACGGCGTCACGCTTTAAATAAGGAGGGCGTCACTCACAGTTTCCATCTCAGATGCCCCTGATCTAGAATCAATATGACGTCCCAACTGAAGACCGACGGCGTCACAACTCTAAGGTGACGCCGTCCCATCGATGACTTGGCCCAGATGAAACCCTAATGACGGCGAGCTGACGGCATCCCATGCAAAATGTGACGTCGTCGCAGTTGTAAATCTATATATAGAATTCGATTTTTCTGTATTTTGGGAGGTAGACTTTTGGAGAAAGAACCCTAAATCATTTGTAGTCCGAATTGGACAGTATCTTAGGGTCCCATACCTTATTTTACACATCGAGATAAGTATTTTAATCCAAAGTATCATTATGTCTATCCCGTATTTGATTGATTGTGTGTATGCTTGCTTGTTTACCATCTCTAGCTAAATTTCTTGTGTGTTTGCTTAGATTTATGAAACGTTATTGATTATTGTTAGGTTGTTTCTTATCTTAATTGAAATTGGCTTAGGAGTGCAACTAGGCATCTTCGTTGTATTTAATGCTTGAGTATGCTTTATGATGATGTGGTCTATGGATGAAATAGCCTAGGCTTGCCGACTTCGTAGGTATTATACGAGAGATAACCTCAAAGAACTTGGGGCCATGCATACCCTACGACCTTTAGGAATACTACAATGTGTAAAGATAAGGACGTGACAACTCAACCGACCAATAAAAGATAACTAGGGAGTAATAGTATCTAGGTAAACACATTTTTAATCATCATACGAGCGCACATCAATTAGACATAGCTACCCGTAGTAATTAGATAATTAGATAATAAGATTAGTAGAGTTATCGGTAGAAGTACCACCCCCAACCAATTTCCCCGAGATATTTACCTTAGCTTTCTAAAAAACCATAAAAGGTTAAAAAATAATCATCCTCAACCCCCACCTTCTCGTCATATATTTCTTACTAGCATTCCTATTCCCCTAGAGAACGATATCAATCCCCGAGGCTTACCCAATAATACACTACAAAGATTAGGTTCACTGCCTAGGAGGTTGAAAAACTTGCTCGACGAAAACGAAGTTTCTTTCACCCCGAACGCGCCTTCCGCGCGCATCATCCACTCGCCACATCACCTATGGCTACCTCAACCTTACCACCACCTACTGTGTTCTTCCATCACACCACCATAGTTCCTGCATCATCACTGCCTTTGGCTTCATCACCTCTGGACACCCATAGTGAGCCTCCATTGCCGCTCAGCGTGAGAGAGTGTTTTCTCTCGGAGTCATCTAATCAATACATGCATACCGTGTACATTGACATTCAGCCAGGACCTAGGAAGAAGGTCGACGCCAGACGTTGGTCATTTCTATTGCCAGTTATGTGTTGGAGATCCGAGTAAGGAATTCCAAGTAATGTTGAGCTTAGGGAAAGCTCGATGACCACACAAGCTAGAGTCCTACCTGTGACAGGAGAGCCATTGCATTACTCCATTCCTCTTTTGGTAGCCAGACTTGTTAGACACGAGGATTAGCTGAGCGAGATCATGGCACACGTCGAGAATTTAGAAGAGGAGGTTGAAAACCTCATGGTCGGTCGCTACTCTTTTGACATTGTGTTTGATATGATAAGTGCGCATATAATTGAGGCGAGAGAGGCTGTCACTGACTTGACCCCCATAGACTTGAGACTGCCAGCTAGGAGGCCAGTATTCTGAGAGAGACCGAGGCAGGTTGAGAGAGGGTTTTGCATCATGAGCTTGCATCTATTCATGCCCATACCGCCATCTTGGAGCAGAGATTAGGCGACCTCCAAGCTAGAGATAGAGCTCGAGAGCATCTGTTCTAGGAGTTATCAGCTTTGGTCGAAGAGCTACACCGTCATCAGGAGGACACACCAGGTGACGCATAGATCATGTTCATCCTTATTATATCTTAGTATCATAAAGCCCGCCATGTATGGCATTAGTATGAGGGCTTGTATCTTTTGGTTGTAAAAACTATGGAACAAGGATATTAATGTTGTAAGATTTGGTTGTGAACTTATGCTATGTATCGATCTTTATCTATGTTATCGTGGTTGTATTCTTATATTCTTGTGTTGTGATTTCATCATTCATCGGTTGTGTAAACCGAGCCGATCATTATGTTCTTATATAGGTTATGATTTTGTTGTGACAAATCATGATTGACTTATTCCTGCTTATAACGATACCATTCCATTGATTTAAAGTGGTGATCTTGATTATTATAATATTTATTATATGTAAGCACTTGTATTATTATCGATGATTCTAAATTCTGGTGTTTATCTCTTGGTAATTTTAGAAAAATGGTCAAGAAGAAAGCTACCTCATCCACCATTACTCCAACCGCTGTTCGAAAGATAGTCGCTGACAGTGTTAGCGCTGCCATTGCCAAACATGTTGCTAAAGCTGAAACCGCACACATTGCTAAAGCTGAACGTGTTGCCCAAGCGGCACGTGAAGCCGAAGCTGCTGAAAGAGAAGCTAAGATTGCACGAGAAGATGAGATTGTTCGAGAAGCTGAAGTTGCACATGAAGCTGAGGCTGCACGTGAGGCTGAGGCTGAGGCTGCTTGCCTTGTTGGAGCCGCACGCATTGCTAAAGCAGCACTCATCATTGAGGTGGCAAATTACAATGACATTGACAATTAAACCAACCAAATTGAGTCCCCCGTAGCACGTAAATGTAGCTACAAAGGATTCATGAACTGCAAGCCTACCTTTTTTGAAGGAACCAAAGGTGCTGTTGGTCTTCTTCATTGGTTTGAGAGATCAGAAACTGTATTCCTCCTAAGTGACTGCACGGATGATTGTAAGGTTAAGTTTGCAACTGGAACTTTGCTAGAAGATGCATTGTCTTGGTGGAAACCTCATGCTCAACCGATTGGAATGGAAGAAGCTTGTAAGATTTCCTGGTCTGATCTGAAGCAACTGTTGATGAAACAGTACTGTCCGAGAACTGAGATAAAGAAGCTAGAGGATGAATTTTACCACTTTTCTGCTAAAGGTAATGATCTCAAGACGTACTTAAAAAGATTCCATGAGCTGAGGTCCATGTGTCCTAACATGTTTCCCACAAATGACAAGCTTTTGGAGAGTTTGATCGGGGGTTTACCCCGAAGTATTGAATGCGATGTCATAGCTTCTAACCCAAAGACTATAGAAGAAGTTGTCACTATATCCCATCGTCTCATGGAACCGATTTTGAAGCTTGGAACTGCACAAATGTCAAATGACAACAAAAGGAAGTTTGATGACCGAAGGAACATGAAACCCAATTCTCATCAGCCCAACAACTCATCACAATTCAACAACAACAACCGAAAAAACAACAATTGGAACCACAACAACAACAATTAGTACCAACAGAATAGGAATCACCATCACAGCCAGCAGAACAGAAGACAAGAAGCCGCAAGGGCTTATGCGGCACCCATTGCTGGTAAAGGATATGCCGGACCTCACCCCTTGTGCAATAGATGCATGTTGCACCATTCTGGACCATGCACTATGAAGTGTGACAAGTGCAACAAAGTGGGTCATCAGGGTAGGAATTGCCCGAAACCCTGCAAATAGGAACAACATGCCATTGGCAAATCTAAGCTATTTTGGATGTGGAGAAAAAGGTCATTTCAAGAACCAATGCCCAAAGAGCCGCTCAAAACAACAATGTGCATGCACGGGCATACGTGCTAGGAGATGGAGGCGTTCCGTTAAACCCCAATGTCATAACGGGTATGTTTTCACTTAACAATCATTCTGCAAAAATCTTATTTGATTCTGGAGCCGATAAGAGTTTTGTATCTGCTACCTTTGCACCCTTGCTTAAAATCACCCCAATTACCTTAGACACAACCTGTGAGATAGAGCTAGCCGATGGAAGATAATAGGAACCAACACCGTAATCCACAATTGCCCTATGCTTTTGCAAGACCAACCATTCCTCATAGATCTTTTGCTGATCAAGCTTGGTAGTTTCGATGTTGTAATTGGCATGGATTAATTATCGAAACACCGTGCTAGGACTGTATGCGACGAGAAAACTGTTCATATTCCGATCAATGGTGAAACCTTGGTTATCCACAGGGATCAAAATAAGAAGTACTTGAGCATCATATCCTATGTTAAGTCTATGAAGTACATGGAAAAAGGATGTTATGCCTTCTTAGCTCATGTAATGGAAAAGAAGTCTAAAGAAAGACGACTGGAGGATGTGCCTGTAGTTAAAGAATTCCCTGAAGTATTTCCAGAAGATCTACCTAGTCTTCCACCTGCTCAACAAGTCAAATTCCAAATTGATCCAGTACCTGGAGCTACACCCGTAGCACGAGCACCATACCGTTTAGCACCCTCTGAAATGCAAGAGTTGTCCAAACAACTGCAAGAGCTATCAGACAAAGGATTCATTAGACCAATTTCCTCGCCTTGGGGAAAACCGATTTTGTTCGTGAAGAAGAAGGATGGATCTTTTCGGATGTGCATCTATAATAGAGAATGGAACAAGCTCACAATCAAGAACCAATATCCTTAGCCTAGAATCGATGATCTGTTCGATCAATTACAAGGATCGAGTGTATACTCGAAAATTGACTTAAGATCCGGATACCATCTGTTAAGGATGAAAGAAGAAGATATTCCAAAGACCGCATTCCGACCTCGCTATGGCCATTATGAATTCTAAGTGATGCCATTTGGTCTAAAAAATGAGCCTATTGTATTTATGGACCTAATGAATAGAGTCTGTAAACCTTACTTGGATAAATTTGTCATCGTGTTCATTGACGATATTCTCATCTACTCTCGTGATAAGGAAGAACATGCGGAACATTTGAGAACTGTCTTGAAATTACTCAAAGATGAAGAATTGTATGCTAAATTTTCCAAATGCGACTTATGGATCGAGACAGTACAATTTCTCAGTCATGCGATTGACAGTAAAGGCATTCACGTGGACCCAACAAAGATCGAATCTGTTAAGAACTGGACTGCTCCAACCAACCCCACCGAGATCCGCCACTTTCTAAGTCTCGCCCATTATTACCGGAGATTTATCGAAGGTTTCTCGAAGATAGCAAAACCATTGACGGAGCTAACCCATAAAACAAAGAAGTTTGAATGGGTAACCGATCAAGAGTCAGCTTTCTAACTCCTAAAGTGTAACACCCCCAAAAATGATTTGCAGAAGAAGAAATGTTACTGGGGTGCTGCTCTATTGATATCACAACACAATGTATAGAACAATGGTTGAACTTGTGAAATCTTATTTCATAAAGGTTTATGTTTACATCTTTCAAAATATAATGCGGAATATAGGCCCATAAAAAGTAAAGTGGTCCCAAATAGAATATCAGAGTCGTCTATGACCATGCCATGCCAATGCCCAAGCGCCTCCAAAGTTCAGCTATCACCTTAAAACCTGAAAATACATGCTAAAAAGTCAACACAAAGGTTGAGTGAATTCATAGGTTTAGTAGTAAAATAGTTGATCACAAGATTTCAAGTTTAAGAAAAATAGTGAGCTACGTGGTTATACACCCGATGTTTGCTTGTTTGCCCTAACCGGATCAAAGGTTGAATGAAATCATAGTGTTTGTATAATAATCAGTTGAACATAAGTTTCAAGGTTGGGCCACGTTGTTGCACCCATAAATCCAGTAGTTGCAGTACAGTATCATTACAGTACCGTATTATTGCCCTAAGTCTCATGACACGCAAACGTTAACATGTGTGATATCATAAAAATGATATAATTTACAAACAACATGAAATGATGTGAGTAACAATGCCCTCGTGTAGGAGCTTGCCATTCTCCTATTTATTCTCAAATATGTGCATTTGGTTACCATTCTGGCTAACCCAAATGGGGCGTCAACTGCCAATAGATCTATCCACTATATTCGCGTTCACTCGCAAGTCATTAATGGTTCATGATATGGGGGTCTTTTAGTGGCAACAGTGTGTACTTAGGCAATAACAATCAGGATAGCATATAGAAAGTACTTGTGTTCAGGTTTGTAACATGTAATATGTTTCAATATACAATTAGAGTTTGTCATCAATCGAGTACAATGTTTAAGAAAAAAGAGTAAAATTTGTAAGTAAAACGAGCATGTATCTCCCCAAAGAGTTCAGAATAAGTAAGAGAGGGGATATGACTCATCTGATACAACTGATATGATGACAAAAATGGGTACACTAAAATGAGGCTTGGACTCTAACCGCAACCTAATATGAATGATGTGATTTAGGTCATGAAATAATGTCATGTATGCAAATTGAGAGAGTTATATCACCCGTACATGTTTGTTTGTGAGTTTAGTTATAAAAATAACGTTACTTGCTATATTCTTATCAATAGTCTAAAATATAACATTTTTGGATTTTTAGCAAGTATGTATCGTATTTATGATATGAATGTTTCAGTAATATATATTTTGAAAAGTTTCCGACTCAACCAAAATATATACATAAGATTCCTGACAGCTTTAGTCCATTTAGCCTGAATCGCTCGTTAAGACCCTCAAAAACAACTTATAAGATTCCTGACAGCTTTTAGTAAAAAGTTGTGAATAGTCTTTTTATATGCCTTTCGACCAAAATTTTAGTGTGTCATAACTTATTCGTTATAGCTCGGTTTTACTATAATGAAAATCCCAACTAGGGGTGGAAATGAGCCGAGCCGCTCGTGAAAAGCTCGGGATCGGATCGGTAAAAAGCTCGAACGAGCCGAGCCTAAACGAGCTCGAGCCCGAGTTCGAGCCTAAGTTGCGGCTCGTTTATTAATCGAGCTCGAGCTCGAGCTTTACATATAAAGCTCGTTTGGGCTCGCGAGCCTAAACAAGCCTAAATAAAATTATAATATTTTAAGTATTAAACATATATACGAGCCGAGCTCGAGCTTATTAACGAGCTCAATAAAGATATATTACGAGCCGAGCTCGAGCTCGAGCCAAGATTTAACTTTTCATGGCCAAAATTGTATAAACGAGCCGAGCTCGAGCCGAGCCCGAGCCTGTATAACATACTACGAGCCGAGCTCGAGCTTAGAAGTTAAGGCTCGAAACGAGCCGAGCTCGAGCTCGAGCCTTTTAAAACTTAAACGAGCCGAGCCGAACCCTAATCCCATTATATCATTTTCTGAAAATAACCATTGTTAATATATTTAGAAATATTTGTATCTCCTTCGTTATAAACTCATTTCTATCCATTCAATTGACCACGTTTTCGTTATAGAATCTATTTTCTATTTCTTTGAGAAAATCCTGTAAAAATAAGTTATTTTTCCGAAATTAAATTTGGGCAGCACTTCCGCGCATATTTTTCAATGTCCATTTTTCTATACTAATTCCTTCAATCAACTCAAAAATCTATTAAAATCTCTTCTACCAATTCTTTCAACAAATATTTATAGTTTCAAAATAATCATAACAACACAATAAAAGTGTAACTTGAGGAAAATAACTAATAAATGTGCAAAAATAGTTATGAAGTTATATTATCACGTTAACACTAATTGTTTCCACAAAATCATACAAAATGATCCAAGACTTGTTTGTTCACATTTTCTCATCCACATAATTTGTAAAATATATTTTTACTTGTTTTCATCATAAAAATTCGCAAACATGTATATAGGTGATATATGAAATTAAATAATTTAGGGTTTATAATGCATAAATAAGCCTAATAAATATATAAAACACATATGTAGACTTACTTGAATATGATGAATTTATAGTATGATCAAGAACAATATAACCCCAAATGTTAAACTTATATAAACCAAGTTACTAATAGTAACCCAATATATATTTTGAACCCAAATCTTCAATCAATGAAAGAAAAGAAAGAAAAAAAATATATGGATTGTTGTTGTTTGATGTGGCTGTCGAACTAACAAAAAAAGAAAGAATATATATTGTGTTGTTGTTGAAATGAGAAAAATGAAGTGAATGTTTAGTCATACCATGTCTTGAAAATATCTTTAAAAAAAGGGACAAGATCCTAAAATTAAGGAGAAAGGGCAAGGAGGGGCATGGCTTATATAAAAAAAATGACCCAAGTGGTTGATTGTTTTAGCTAGCTTTATAGTTATAATGTGTAGTTTGATCCCGATAATTAAAACGTAGAGTTTTCAAAATACGATAAAGAAATACCGGCTAACGTAAAAATTCAAAACTATAAAAATATTATAACTTATCAAATAAACGAATTTTAATATTTTAGATGAATCACGAGCTTGATGGAGCATTAAAACATTGTTAAAACTGAAACCATAGACTTAAAACGCATAAAGCGTAAAGGGTGCAAAGTTACCTACCTAACATGTCACTTATAAAATATCATTTGAATTGTTGGAGTAGTTTACCAAGTAATAGGATATATTAATTTAATCAGTGAAAGTATTGGGTATATTATGCATATATATAACTTATAAAAAGCTTTTATTTACTTAATTGAATTAAATAAATAAATATGAACTTGCAACAAAAATTTGCACATGTTATAAAATAAGCCTGGGAAGACAAGAAGCAAGGGGGCAAAAGATTATGATGTGATGTTTCATGGAATTGATTTGACGTTACAAATTTTTCAAAGGTGATGATTTCTTGCATGTCCTCTAGTATGATTAACCTCCTTTGACCATATTTGGTTTCCAAAAACATGTGCGCATGACACAGAAATAATGGGGTGCGTTTGATGTCAAGTAAACAAAAAAATATAATTAAAAAGAAATATAATGTATATGTTTGATTGTAAGGAGAAGAGGTTATGGTGCGTTTGAGTTTAAGTAAAACGGGATACATTTGGTTTGTTAATAAACGAGCTAAGGCCCAAATTAATTATGGTGTGCCGGGTTAGTGTTATAAGGCCCAAAAAAATTATCATGTTTGATTAGTTCGTTATTTAAACTATCGTGCGATGCGTGTGAGCTCGTTTCAAATGAAAAGTGATTCACGTCACATAGTTACGATTTTTGCAATTGTAAAAAAAAATTAACTCGTAAAAATGGTTAATTAACTTTAAGAAGAATTACTTCGTGTTTAACACTTATATAAGACTTGGTAAATTACGGGCAGTTACAGTACCTACCCTTTAAGAGAACCACATCCTCTTGGTTTAATCTACGTTAGTTGTCGGGTTGTCTCGTAATTATTTCCCTTAAACTGTAACCCCAACGGTCCTCAATAGTAGCCCAATGGCTACGAATAGTAGCCTAATGGCTACTTCTTGCGCTATAATGAACATTTTGAACTTATATTTCCTTTCCTCATAATACTGAACTTTTCACCTACATTCCTCTCATTAATACTCAAGATGCCGCATGTTATCACCATTGTTGCGATCGTGTATGTTGTAGCCGCTGCTATCTACTTGGCCAACGTCCCAAATGAAGAAGGTTATGAGTATTTGGCTGGGATCTTAGTGTTTCTAGCTCCAATCGTGGTCCTAGCGGTTGGCATAGATATACTTTGGGGGTAATAGATAGTATTTCATGCATAAGTGTTAGTAATAAATCTTTATTTTAGTTTAGTTCTTATGAAGTTTTAATGGTGATAACCAAATGTGTTATGACAAATCTATTTGTGTTCTTTACTTATCGATCTATGTCTCTTAACATTTTACTTACCGCACTCAATAACCCGCTTTTATTCTCGTCTTACGCATAATATTTATGGTGTTGCATCCGGTCATGAGTCTTGCTCTCGTGGGTGTAGTGGTGTTTTTCATTAGTTTAGTGGGTCAATCGCTCAACGATTCCATTCCCTACTTGATGGTCTTTGTAACATTAGCTCTACCGTTGTTAATTGTATCGTTATGTATTAATATTTATGGATTCTAATGTAATAACAATTTACATCGTTTATCATATTTAAACTGTCTTATCTTTCCTAAAAAGATTTAAGGCGTGAATATTTTAGATCATCCTACTTAAGAGTTTTCGACACGACACTTATACTTAACTGAGGAGTACAAGGTAATAAGAGATGACGTAAATGTTTCGAGAGTATGGAATGAAATATTCATACTCGTTGATAAGGATTTAAAACATACGTTTTTAGGGGTCATTTCAGCCCTAAATCGACACATTTTATATCTGTTACTGCTTAAAATCGTTCCTTTTCACTTTTTAGGTCCTTTGGAAGCAAAATGCTGGAATGAAGCATATTTGGACAAAAAGGAGCGAAAACATGAAGCAAATGGCAAAGTCAAGATCAAAGACACTCTAAGGCTGTTCATTACACCAGAAGGCGTCCCAATCAAAGGGCGACGTCATCCCTCTATTAAAGACTTGATCAAAAAGTGCACGCGACAGCTCAGCGGAATTTCTGTTCCTAAAGCCTGACGGCGTCACGCCTTATTTCTGGAAGGCGTCACTCACAAAATCTACACCAGACGCCCAAGATCCAAGATTCAGACAATGTCCTGCATGAAGACTGACGGCGTCACACATCTCAAGTGACGCCGTCCCAATGATGACTTGGCCCAAACGAAACCCTAATGACGGCGACCTGACGGCGTTACTAGTAAAAGGTGACGCCGTCGCGATTGTAAATCTATATATATAATTCGATTTTTCTGTATTTTAAGAGGTTGAATTTTGGAGAGCAAACCCTAACTCAGTTGTAATCCGACTTAGACAGTATTCTAGGGTCCCATACCCTATTTTACACATCAAGGTAAGTTTGTTTATCCAATTTACCATTATGTCTACCCCATGTTCAATTGATTGTGTGTATTCTTGCTTGTTTAACATGTATAGCTAAATTACTCTTGTGTTTGCTTAGATCTATGAAACCTAGTTATTGATTGTTGTTAGATTGTTTCTTGTCTTAATTGGTAGACGCTGGAGTAAGGAAAACTGGCTTCTTCTTTCATTGTTGCGAGCTTGAACGTCCTAAATAGCAAAAAGCCATAGGAGTGCACCTAGGCCATCATTGTGTTTATTGCGTGAGTTGTAGCTTTAATATAATAGTGTATTCGAGGGAGATGCTATTGCACTTGCCGATCCCGGGTATTCTAAAAGAGAGTTACAATTCATAAAACTAGGGAATTAGGCACCCCCTACGACTAATCGGAATACAACGTATCAATTAAGATAAAGGAAGTGACAATTCAATCGACCAATAAAAGATAACTAGGGAGTAATAGTATTTAAGTGAACACATCTTTAATGATCATACGAGCACACCTCAATTAGCATAAACTATCTGTAGTTAATTATATAATTAGATAAGTAGTTAAAGTAAGTAAAATTGGTAGAAGTACCACCCCCCAATCATATACCCCGAGATATTTACTTTTGCTTTCTAAAAAACATAAAAAAACCTAAAAAGAATCATCCTCAACCCCACATTCTCGTCATATATCTCTTTCTAGCATTCCTATTCCCCTAGAGAACGAAATCAATCCCCGAGACTTACCCCATACTACACTACAACGATTAGGTTCATTGTCTAGATGGTTGAAAAGCTTTCTCGTAGAAAAGGAGGTTTTCTTGACCCCGAACACTCCGTATCACTCGTCTTCGGAGGTGAGGAGTAAAATGATCAAGGGAAAACGCCATAGTGTTCAAAATAGTTAGTGAGTATATGATTTAACGTAAACAAAGTGAAGCTTTTTATAGTAAGTATAACATATCAATCTCCTTATTTCAAGTCTTGCCCATGCAAGACTTGTAATACCTAGGTTCATATATAATTTTGTGTAAATAAATAAAAATCGCTATGGGTTTCGGAAGAGAACTTGATGATTGTAAAGAAAGTTGCTGAATTTCAGCTTTTGTAGATGATGAATCAGTTTTTTCCTTAGAAATTTCCATAAAAATGTTTATTATTTAGTGTTTTCAAAATGCTTGGTTTACTCTCCGAATTTGATTTAGTTACAAAAGAAGATCTCAGTTTTCCTTTAAAGCGTTTTGAGGGAGTAAATAGTCTATGAGATGATTAAAGTATAGCTTATAAAGCGGTTTTTAAAACCATTTATTGAGTAATAAGAAAAATATCTTATTATTTGGGATTTAGTAGTAAGGTTGTTCATAAGATTGTAGTAAAACTTGTAGAGTAATTTTACAAAATACCAGCAAAATTGTTTATAGTTTTATGGAATAGTAATGAATCGGTTTATTACATAATAGTAGTTCGTAATTTGATTTATAAATAGTTTCTAGGTCAATAGGAGAATAGCTCATAAAATGCTAGTAAAGTTGGAATTGTAGTTCGTCATTTTGTAGAATGACTTCAAAATGATTGGTAAAATAATTGAAATCAGTTTTTTTGGTTAGATAGGGTAGTCGATAAGATAGTTGAAAGTAGTTATGCGTCAGATAACGTCACAGTTTATCATTTCATAAGGGGTTAGCAGGGTGAACAGTCGGTTTTCTCGAGGGATGAGTGAAGAATAAGGTGTCCGTTCCTAGAAGTAGTGGCTTGGTTTACAAGTCAACTCTTGGTATGTTTTTGATTCATTCTAAGTTTAGTGATTCATTCGTTGTTTACGTTTAGCGAGGGGTTTCTCTTCGTAGTTGTTGTAGTGTGTCGTTCCTAGAACGGCTAGGGATGTAATCTAGTTCATCAATTGATTGCGAATTTTGAAATGGAGGTGATGCTTGTTATAGCAGTGAGTGACGAGGAAACCTTGGTTTCAACGTCTGAGAGAATGATGATGGGACGGACGAGATGGTGAACACATGGCGTTGTGACAACCAATTAATGTTAATTTAATATATAACAATTAATGTTTAAATCGTTATGCATCATCTGCTAAGCAAATCTCCATGCATGATGCGGCAAAAATGTAGGCATAAGGCGTAAAATAGTAAAGTGTAAAATGGTCGGTTTTGAGAGTGTAATATTGCAATGGGAAAGCGTCCCATTTAGAAGGAAAGTATTATAATGTAAAAGTATTGTGAGGTCAGTATGATAGGTGTATAAGTAAACCTTTATAAACTTTTATGATTTTTCAATGTTCATGAACGTATACAGAAATTTTACTATTTTCAAAAATTAGTAGGAAGTCAACTGGACATACTCTATCATAACTACTCTCAGTATCGCAAACTTCACCTCTGAGTAGGACATAGGTGATCAGGCCATGTCCCACTGTTCCTGGTTGAATATAGGTGATCAGCCTATACTCACCCGAGGTTCAATGAATTTTGAGATACTTAGCTTAGCCATACTAGTAACATGTCCCAATGGTCTTAGAAAAGTTATTATGAGAGATTTAAAACGAATATTCCATTTATGTAGGGGAGAAGGCGTAGCGCTGTGGTACTTAAGCATATGTATAGGAAAAATAATCGTAGCTCATAGTAATATTAAGTGGATAGTAATAAAATGCATATTTTATCAAGTATGACCTCAACATTTTCATAAGTAAGGCATCAGCTTGGCAGGCATGCATGTGTCGGTCATATGGTTAAGTTTTTGAAAAAGTGGCTATAGTCCAGGTTTGAAAAATACCCAGTTCTCTATAACTGAGGCTCTGATACCAATCTGTAACACCCAAAAAATGATTTGCATCGGAAGAAAGCTTACTGGGGTGCTACTCGATTCATATCACAACACAATGTATAGAACAATGGTTGAACTTGTGAAATCTTATTTCATAAAGGTTTATGTGTACATCTTTCAAATTATAATGCGGAATATAGGCCCATAAAAAGTAAAGTGGTCCCAAATATAATATCATAGTCGTCTATGACCATGCCATGCCAATGCCCAATGTCATTGATTGCTCTGGAAAGAGATCAGTTATAGAAGTGTAGTATAAAGTAGGTAACTCAAACGTATTATGTTTGAGCACCGAGATCGTTCCGAACGAGGGTTTAATGGAATTTTCAACTCACGTCGCGATTATCAAGATTTGAATGTGTAAAAAGGGATATTTGGGGTTTCTATACTACAGGGCAAGGGAAAGTAAAGGGAAGCATATAAAAGTACTAAAGCTATAATGCAAATGACTAATTACGAAAATTTAATCTAATAACGCAAATTACGATTTAAATGAAACGTGAATTAAATGCAAACTAATTCAATTTAATTTCTAAAAGTGATATAAAATTATTCTAAAGTGGAAAATGCAATTTAAAAGTTAACTAAGATTTAAAACTAATTTTTATGATTTTTCTTGAATTTATTTGAATTAAAATATATTTTTTCACTTTTAAATTAAATCTAAATTACTAAAAATTATGAAAAGTAGGGGGGAAATTATGAAACTAATTTTCAAAAATCGAAATTAACTAAAAAAGAATTTTCAAAACTGATTTTGTATTTTTCTGAACTTTTTTGTTCTAATTTCTATGAATTAAAAACTATTTTAAACTAATTAAATGTCTAAAAATTACTATTTAAACTAGAAAATTATAGAAAAATATTTTTTATGTTTTTCTGATTTTTGTTAATCTAGTAAAAATGAAATTATATTTTTGTGAGCTTTTTCTGAATTATATCTATTAAAAGCTATTTAAAAAGTAATAAAAACTGATTTAAATGCAGAAAAATGGCTAGAGATAACAGAAAATTATGAAAATTTCAGGAAAAGTCCTAAATGATATTAAGATGCAATGAAAGTTACTAAATCCTACTTGTGAATGCAGAAAATACAAGTTGCTAAGAAACTGATGTGAAAAGCAACTCAGTAAATAAGCTACAAGCTACTATAGTGAACCAAAAGCTACTGGAACATGCAATAAGCTAAAAACAACTTAAATCAACTTAATGCAACTGATTACTACCAATAAATCACAAGCTAAGATCAATTGAGCACAATTTAATTCCTAATCAGCAAAGATCCAAACAGTCTTGATCCACTACCTTCTAGCTTAAAAATAAGCTACCTAATAAGCTAGAAACCTAAAACCAGAATTAGCAATCCCTAAAAGTCCTAGAAAAGAGCTAGTAAACCAATTATGGGCCCTAGAGAAGCTATAGTGAGCTTTTTAGAGACTCTGCAAGAAGCTGTTACACACTCAGCATTCACTGAGTGTGTGAACATGGCAGATTGGACCAAGTTTGAGAGCTGATTTGACCATCATAGAAAATTCACATAATTATACTAAAAATATCTTGTTAAAGACCATCAATCAAAGTTATAAAACCCAAAGTTTCAATCAATTTGGACCAAAGATGAAAGAATTAAAAATCCTCAAATAACAGCTGACAGACCTGAAAACACTTTTTATTTGACTTTTTGACAGAAAAACTATTTGACTTTTTGACAGAAAAACTATTTGACTTTTATGACTTTTGATCTACAAAAACAGGTTGTTTAGGATGTTTTATAATGAAATGAAATGAGATATTACTAACATGAATGATACTAAGCCTAAGTGCAAATTATTCCAATCTTACTCCTAACTGATATGTCTAACTTACACCTAACTAAGACTTACTCAACTAAGCTTAACCACTAATTAATCCTTAAGCACATATTAGCCTATTGATCCAAACAATAGTTAAGTACCTGATATGCAATTAATCTAACACAATTAACAACCAAATCTTATGCAATCCTTAATTTCAATTCAGATTACCAAAGTACACCTAAATGATGCAGATGAGACAGCAAGACAACACTAAAACTAATCTGAACTAGTTGTTGTAAAATTAAACAGAAATTATGCAGATTACTATCTAAGCAATACTACCTTAAACATTAATCAAAAATGCTAAATAATGACTGAAAACACTACAATAAGCACAATTAAAACTATTTTAACTATTCTAAACTACTGATTCAATACTTGAACAAAAATTGAACTTACAAGAGTCCAACCACAATGGCTTGCATATGAAATCAAATAACCACTATTCTAACTCTAATATCAACCCAAGTGAATTCAATTCAACCCAAATCCAATGCCATTCCAGCAATTCAAAACCATTCAACCTCTATTTCTGTAGCTTTGACTTTATTTGACTTAAGTGTATTTGAGTGTAGATTATGAGTAAGAAGCTTATCAAGCACTTATTAAGCTATAAGAGAGCTTATAAGAGCTTAAGAGATCATTAATCCAATCTAAAATCACTTTAAGAACAGTTTTGATATTTTTTTATTTTTTCTAGTATTTTTCTGAATGTTTTTTGTGATTTTTGTTTATAGAAACAATTATGCTGTAAGTAATTTGAAATAAGCTAAGTTAAACTTTTAAAATGAGATTAAGCTAATTAAGATCAATAAAACATAAATGAGAATTCGAATAAGAATTAAAGCTAAAAGGATTTTATTAATAAACCTGAGTTCAAAATGGAAATTACAACTACTGAATTAAACTAGAATACTTAAAAACATTTGAAAAATACAATTGCTACTCAGAAGCTACTACTTCATTACATTGCGAAATGAAGAGGAATTTATAGCAAAGCTTAGAGCATGAGAAGGATCCAGAAGCTAGCAAATGTGCTTTCTCTTGACGATTTTGAGCCCTTTGATCAATCCCATCTTCAATCAATCCATCTCGACCCTTAGATCATTTTGCCCATGTATCTTCGGCCAATCAGAATGTAGTGTGACACACGGATTGCTAGCGTGGCATTCCGTGTGTCAGGTGTGTCAGTACAAGTACCATCTTGCCCTTTAATTGAAGTGAATCAAGCTAATTGATGTAAGGGTAATTTAGGGTTCATAGTGCATGGGTAACTTTGGGGGATTAATTGGCGGGTAACTAGGGTAAATGGTTTTTTATTTTGTTTTCACTTTGGTTGATCGTTGTAATGGGAGGGTTAACTGATTTGACCTGGGCTAGAATTAATAACGGGTGTGGGCTTGGGAGCTTAATGGGCTTGGGTGTATTATTGGATTAGGACTCATATTGGATCCGAGAGTTATTATAGGGGCTAATTGTGTAACTTCTGAATTTTAAGGGACCAATAGTGTAATTTCTGAAAAGTGATCCAAGGGCCTCTCTTGACAATTCCTAAATAATCCAAGGATCAATTTTGCCAATTTGAAACTTTAGGGGTAATTTCTGTCAATTGCTGAAACTTGAGGGACTGATTCTGTCATTTCTTTTAAGTTGATCAAATCTTTCATAAATCATCCTCTCAAAGATCAAAGTCTTCACAATTGCTCGCTTCTGACCTTCCAGCTCAGCTTTAGCACTCATTTTTTCTCTCGTGCTCGGGTTTTTGTCTGATTTGGCTTTCTTTTGCGTGTTTTGTCATATCCGTACCTGCGCATACATAAACTCAATAAACCAACAGATATCAGCAATAAACGGCTCTTTTCTGGTTATTTTGGGCCTGATTTGGTAAGGAAAAGGTATTTGTTTTAGCACATACCAAAGTACCCTGCACTAGACGCATTGTCGGTCCCCACGCAATGCAATCAACTCACCCTTCTAAACTAAGGATTTCAATCTCTTTCTACTAAACCTATGAGAAGTAGCAAAGATTCCTCAAAAGAGATTAAGAAACCCTTAATTAAAACGCTTCCGCTTACCTTTATGTCATATATATATATATATATATATATATATATATATATATATATATATATATATATATATATATATATATATATATATATAATACATATATATATTATGATTAAGCACACCGGTTATGAGTGACGGTTTGTTGAACTTTCATGTCGATCAATAACTCCAACATTTTTGAAAAGACATTTTAGGATCTTATAGGAAACACAACTCACTGTTAAGTGACCATACTGATAGAATACATCAGTCCCTCGATTCACAAGACCCCAAACTAAGCGTAAAATCGAAATCATTGTTAAATATGATTCTAGATGCTAACAACATGCAATACGTAACTGTGTAATTACTTTTTGCTCCCATTTTCCTATTTTTCCTCTATTTATTTTATTTTTGTGAGAAATGAATTTCTTCAAATTTCTCGTTTCGATAACTTTTATTCCGATAAAGATATAAAGCTAAGTCGATAATTAGTTATCCATCTTCTCTCAAAAACCATTGCAAACAAGAATGATATCCATATCAAGGTCCTAATTTAACACGATTTAGGAAGATATCCTTTTTATGGCGACCGAAACAACTCATCTACGAGTCCAGAGATAGAAGCTTTATTTTGATATCTCCCGGATTAAAATTTTGGCTTAACACTTATTTCAACACATTTGCATTTTTGCAATTTAGGCCCTTGGTCTTTTCAACCACTAACTCAACGGGATTACCGTTTTATCAGAAGTCTTATTATGACTTTGGATTTTCCTCCACCTTTTTGAAGTCCATGACAACGGGGGTACCGTCGGACATAGAAAACTTTTATGGCTTTGGATTTTTCACTTTAACACTTTTGGGCTTTATATCATGTTAATTTTTGTGCCAAACTCCGAATCCTATGGTTTTTATACCGCAACATTGACAGTACCTCGAAGTCTACCCAACTCTCATGGGAAAGGATTCTCTAAAGAAGATAAAGAACTAACTATCGTCAAAAACTCAACATCTCTAATTATTTATTCACATATATGGGGTAGAATAATTTTGTAGAACAAAGCCACAAGTACCTTCGATGGGCTCAAAGAGAACCAACTACTCCACGCAGCAGCATCTAAACTCATAAGTAACTCTATCATTCCTCGATCTCCGCAAATTTAAAATCCCAAATAATGAGATCCGCGGATGCTTAGCCGATAATTAAATTATCTATGGTTAAGGGAACAAGCTGGGGATCAACACGCCCGGTCGAAATTCTATTCCTACTCTCACCAGCAGAAAGTAAACAAGGTGTCAAAACATATATTAACTTAGCTAATGCTTCGTAAAATAATCTCAAGTCTAGCATTTTTAAAGTCACTTATTAGAAACTAGCAAATTCTTGTTTAAGCTTAGCATATTTAAAATCACTTAGGGAGACTTGCAAATTCTTGGCCTTGTGAGCTAGAATTTATAGCCTCTTGTCTAAGCAATTAGCAAAGACTTTTCAAGAATAGCATATTTAAAGTAACTCTAAGAAACTGCATAAAGACTTTTCAATCATAAAACTAGCAAAAGCTCACAAAATTTTTAATTTTCACATTTTTGCACAATTTTTCATTTTCTAAGGAAAAGCGGGGTTCGAGGTACACGACAAAGAATAAGCAAGTGCGGTCAAATCAAATCAAAGATTACCCACCCCAGACTAAAACGAAACATTGTCCTCAATGTTTAAAGGTAAGGGTATCAACGAGAATCTAAAAGCCGTTTATGAAGTATGCTTAAAGATAAACGTTAGTCGATAAGATTAGGATATCAGATTTCCATCAGCATCGATCATGAGACTCGAGTGGAGAAAAGAGAAACTTCGAGCACGAGAATCTTCATATCGGGAAAATCCTAGACAAAACATCACAAACAACCAAACACAAGAAATCGAAGAGGCTAACCCCTTCATGTCACTTATTAGAGAAAATAGAAAGAAGATAGAGATAAGCATAGGGTGCCTCCCACGAAGCGCTACTGTTTTTTATCACCGAGTTCGCTAGCGACTTGTCCCGAATTCATTCGCCCAGGCGACAAGTGGGAAGGATACCCCGGATCAAAAATGGTATCCTCACTCCGGAGGGAAAGAGAATGGGTGGGTTGGGAGGGAAAGAAAATGTCGGGCTCAAGCACATAAAGGATAACTTCTCCCAAACTCACAAAAGGTATATCAAGAAAGAATGATCCATCATCTGGTGGTTTAGCGGGCGGACGATGATATGATGGATCCAAATGAAACGACTCCATAGAAGAAGAGAGTCCATGGTACAGAGAAATTCTTTTCGAAGGAACAAAAATGAAGGCATCCAAGATAGGATCCTTTTTTCGGATAACTATAGTGATATGAATGTCTTCTTCGATGAGTATCCCAGGGTTAAAAATCTTGTCCTCAGAGAGGAAGGAAATCAAAGTATCATCTACGGGAAAATCCTCACGAGAAAAGGAATCACTCTCAGATAAAAATTATTGTAGGACCTCTGGATCAACAAGCTCATCAATAGAAGTGTTCACTTTCTTATCTTTCTTTGGATAAAATGGATCATCATATTCTAGTTCTTTCAAAAGATCATTCTCTGAAGGAATCGAGTCAATGGGAGGGAGTTCATCGGCGAACTCCTCGAAATAAATTGATGGATCTCGATTTAACAAATATTCAATTTCTCGTAAGTCGGCTCTAAAATAAAAGACGTCATCCTCACTTCCCGGTGGAAGAGGATCAATGCGAGTGAGTTCATTGGCGAACTCCTCGAGAAGTCAATCGATAGAAGAATCCTTGAGCTCGGGCTCCGGAGGATTAGTAGACGGCTTGACCTCTTTACTTTCTTTTTCTTTCGGAGGGAATGAAGAGTCCATTTTTAGCATTTCTTCAATTAAACGAATATCTTCCTCGATGTCAATATCGGCATTATCAATTTCCGGTGAAACTGAATCACTTTTCAAATAAGCCTCAATCTCTTCCATGATAGAATCATTTCCCTTAAATGGAGTGATGGAAAGGGAAGAATCAGAAATGATTTGTTTAGAAGAAAGTTCCATATTTTCAGAAGAAGGAGTGGGATTGCCACTCAAAGAAAGCTCGACATTATTAGGAACAAGATCAATTCGTTACACAGAAAGTGGAGGTGGGACAAGTGGTGTGCTCTGAGAGCTAGCATTTTCCACCACAACCGTTATATTCTCCTTTTCTAGTTTCTTCTTTTGCTTAGCACGAATTGTCGACAAACTCTTAACCGTAAAACGTGAAAGACTTTGATCAATTCTCGATAGTTTAGGTCCAAATTTTTGGACAACCTGAGGTTGGACGTTTTTGGTACTTCCGTTGTTAGTAGGAATTACCGGGTCCTTTTTCACCTCGGTGTCACTAATTTTGGCCACATCATATTGGTATGTTAGAGATTTAGAAGTATGATTAACATTGAATGTGACGGCTTCTTTACCAAATCTTAAAGTGATCTCTCCTTTATACACATCAATCAATGTATGGCCCGTCCTTAAGAAACACCTTCCGAGAATGAGGGGTACTCGAGGATCGGCATCGAAATCGACTACAACAAAATCAACGGGGAAATCGAACTTCCCAACTTTAACAAAAACATCCTCGGCTATACCAATTGGTTTCGTAGTAGTACGGTCGGCAAGCTCGAGGGTCATACACGTTGGGGTAAGTGGGGGCAATGAAAGCTTTCCGTAGATTGATTTCGGCATCAAATTGATACTCAGCGCCAAGATCGCGGCGGAGCATTGAATAATTCCTTGAAAATCGCACGGAATGAGAAACTTGTCGGGGTCACCTAACTTTTCAGGGAGTTTCTTGAGAATAACCGCCGAACAATTCTCATTCAAAGACGTAGTAGCAAGCTCATACAATTTTTCCTTATTCAAAAGCAATCCCTTAATCGTAGAAGCAAGTTTATGAATCATGAGAAGGGCATCCGCAAAACTAATCTCCACATTTAAGTCTTTGAAGATTTGGAAAAACGTTTCCATTTGATGATTAGACTTTTCTCGAATATTTTTATCTTTAAGACGAGACGGATATGGGAGTGTCGTTTTCCGGTTAGTCTTTCCAACACTAATGGGAGCATCTTCGGGCTCAGAATCTTGGACAACCGTGGGTTGGACATTCTTGGTACTCCCCTTATTAGTAGGAAGCACCGGGTCCTTTGTCACCCCGGTCTCACGGTCTACCACACGAGAGGGAGAAGAAGTAGTAGTGGTAGGAGCCGTGGGTCCATCATAGGTAACACCACTTCGGGTAGTGATTGCTTTCATGTCACCTCTCGGGTTAGAATCGTATTACTTGGAAGAGAACCAGAACTCGAGGGTTGAGAATAAGAGGTAGAAGCTTGGTTGGCTTGAAGGAAACTATGCAACATATTCCTTATTTCACTCATCTGCTTGCTGGTGATTTGAGTTTGCAAATTTTAATGGTGTTATCGGAGTTCTTCATGTAAGTTAGAAACTCGTTGTTCAGAGCAACTTGATGAGGTGGTTGATAAGATTGTTGAGGAGGTTGTTGATAAACTTGAGGTGGAGGAGCTTGGTAGTTTTGATTACCATGATTGAGATTAGCTCCTTGGTTTTGATTGTATGATTGATTTTGATAACGGTTTTGGTTTTGTTGTTGTTGAGGAACGGGTGCAAAACTAGGTGATCCCATTTGGTTGGCACGGTATCCTTGGTTTTGATTTTGAACCGAATTAGCAGAGGCTACGGAAGCATTTTGGATATCAGCATCCGTGGCTTGACAATTATAGTATGGATGAGGACCACCGCAAATAACACATGTTTCGGTAACGGCTTTGACTGGCTCGGATTTCTGAATCTTAAATTCTCTCATCATAGAATTAATAGCATGAGTAAGCTCAGTCAGTCCACTCAACTCACTCCTATGAATATAGTTGTCGTTGGTAGCGATCTTAGAAACAACCGGTCTGTTTCTAGACGAAGAAACTTTTGACATGTTTTCGATAATCGTTCTAATATCGGCGGGCATACGACTCAAGATGTTACCACCGGCGGTCGCATTAAGCGAATCTTGGTCGGTCGGAGTTAGAGCATTATAGAACGTATCAATCTGATGAAGATCGGTAAAACCGTGATTTGGGCATTTTCGTAAAATTTCTTTAAATCTATCCCATGCTTCTCCAAAACTTTGGTCAAATTTTTGTTGAAAATTTATGATTTGATTTCGTAACATCGTAATTTTTGACGGAGGAAAGAATTGGTTCACAAACTTCTTAGAAAGATCTTCCCATGTTGTAATTGAGTGAGGAGGTTCTTTTTCAAGCCAAATTCTGGCTGCCCCCTCAAGGGAAAATGGAAACAATCTCAACTTAATTGACTCATGAGAGACGCCCCAAAATTTTATCGTAGAAGCTACTTGATTAAACCAACGGAGGTGTGCGTGGGGCTCCTCTCTATCTAAACCACAAAAAGTTTTGATGAAACCAATTGAATTAGATTAGTTTTGAATTCGAAATTTTTGGCATCAAGTGGTGGAAGAACGATAGCATCACCGTAGCCGTCTACGGGAGCTTGAAGTAACTCGGACATTGTTCGAGTATCCGCCATGATGGGTTGTTCAATGATAGTACATAAACTCGAATTACGTCTATTCTACGATTACGATTACGTTGTGACTGAGAACGAGTGCGCATGCACTAAAAAATCAAAATCAAAAAGTAAAAGGGAAAAATAATTTTTAAAAGGAAAATCTTTTTGGTTTTTATATTTAAGAAAACTTTTGGAAAACAATCTTTTTGTAACCGTCGCGTCAACCGGTGCTCGGTAGCTCTCAAAAGTCTTGCAGGAAGCGAAAAGAAGAGTGGATCTTTCTTCATCTGCAATTTAATGTCAAGACTTCCTATACCCCACCCGTGTATAGGTTGTACCTTGGTGGCCGACGTAACAATTGACGTTTCAGTTTCTTTTGTTGGTTTTAATTTTTATGGTTTTGTAAACACTCTAGGAAGAGTGTTTGGTTTTTAGATGTTTTGGATTTTTCAAATATATATATATATATATATATATATATATATATATATATATATATATATATATATATATATATATACAAAACGGTAACTTCGCAAGGATGGATCTTCAAATGCAGCGATTCGAGACGAAATACGAAAATTCACTACAGCCCTCCCGGCGCGGCGCCAAAAATTGATTGCTCCGGAAAGAGATCAATTATAGAAGTGTAGTATAAAGTGGGTAACTCAAACGTATTAGGTTTGAGCACCGAGATCGTTCCAAACGAGGGTTGAATGGAATTTTCAACTCACGTCGCGATTATCGGGATTTGAATGTGTAAAAAGGGATATTTGGGATTTCTATACTACGGGGCAAGGGAAAGTAAAGGCAAGCATATAAAAGTGCTAAAGCTATAATGCAAATGACTAATTACAAAAATTTAATGTAAAAACGCAAATTACGATTTAAATAAAACGTGAATTAAATGCAAACTAATCCAATTTAATTTCTAAAAGTGATCTAAAATTATTCTAAAGTGTAAAATGCAATTTAAAATTTAACTAAGATTTAAAACTAATTTTTATGATTTTTCTTAAATTTATTTGAATTAAAATATAATTTTTTTACTTTTAAAATAAATCTAAATTACTAAAAATTGTGAAAACTAGGGGAAAATTATGAAACTACTTTTAAAAAATCTAAATTAACTAAAAAGAATTTTCAAAACTGATTTTGTATATTTCTGAACTTTTTTCTAATTTCTATGAATTAAAAACTATTTTAAACTAATTAAATGTCTAAAAATTACTATTTAAACTAGAAAAATTATAGAAAAATATTTTTTATGCTTTTCTGATTTTTATTAATCTAGGAAAAATGAAATTATATTTTTGTGAGCTTTTTCTGAATTATTTCTATTAAAAGCTATTTAAAAAGTAATAAAAACTGATTTAAATGCAGAAAAATGGCTAGAGATAACAGAAACTTATAAAAATTTCAGGAAAAGTCCTTAATGATATTAAGATGCAATGACAATTACTAAATCCTACTTGTGAATGCAAAAAATACAAGTTGCTAAGAAACTGATGTGAAAAGCAACTTAGTAAATAAGCTACAAGCTACTATAGTGAACCAAAAGCTACTGGAACATGCAATAAGTTAAAAAAAAAACTTAAATCAACTTAATGAGCTAGAAAATAAGCTACCTAATAAGCTAGAAACCTAAAACCAAAATTAGCAATCCCTAAAAGTCCTAGCAAAGAGCTTGTAAACCAATTATGGGCCCTAGAGAAGCTATAGTGAGCTTTCTAGAGACTCTGCAAGAAGCTGCTACACACTCAGCATTCACTGAGTGTGTGAATAGGGCAGATTGGACCAAGTTTGAGAGCTGATTTGACCATCATGGAAAATTCACAGAATTATACTAAAAATATCTTGTTAAAGACCATCAATCAAAGTTATAAAACCCAAAGTTTCAATCAATTTGGACCAAAGATGAAAGAATTAAAAATCCTCAAATAACAGCTGACAGACCTGAAAACACTTTTTATTTGACTTTTTGACAGAAAAACTATTTGACTTTTATGACTTTTGATCTACAAAAACAAGTTGTTTAGGATGTTTTATAATGAAATGAAATGAGATATTACTAACCTGAATGATTCTAAGTGATAAGGTTTAAAAATGTACCTTTTTGAGCGGTCGTTTAAGCCCTTATTTGATTACTTTTGTATCCGTTATTACTTAATATCGTTCCTTTTCACTTTTTAGGTATCTTGAAGGCAAAATGCTGGAATGACACTTATTCGGACGAAAAGGCGCGAATATATGAAGAAAATGGCCAAAGTTAAGAATCGAGACACTCGATTTCTGGCGAAGCTGACGGCGTCACATGCTTAACTCGGCCGCGTCATACACATTTGTGACGGCTCAGTAGCTAAATTCCTTAATAACAAGTGACGGCTTCAGGTATTAAAAGAGTAGAGGCGTCGCTTAGCTCAGGCTTAGATTTGATCCCGGGCGTCGAAGATGAAGCCCGGCGGTCACAATCATAAGGTGACGCCGTCACAAGTTGCAACATGCGCAGGGAAGTAGGCGATACTTTTTGCCCATAACTTTTGCATCGAACTCGGTTTAGGTGATTCAAAAGCCCACGCGACGGAATGAGAAAAATCTACAGTTTGCTAAAAAATGGTCGTGACGCGCGTCATTCTTTAGGTGTGACGCCGTCACTCTTCCGACAAAAATCGCCTATAAATATAACATTATAACTTCACTTTTTGTAAGCCTAAACCCTAAGTCGATTCCAGGTTTAGGTAGGTGTTTCGGCAACTTAAGGGTTTCAAACACTCTATAAACATCGTGTAATGGTTTGTTTGATTATCCAATCCTATGGTATGTCTTCAATTATCATAATTGTTGCTTGCTCTTCATTAATTATGCTTGGCTAATTCATCTAGTGTTTGCTTATGATTGTATGAAACTTGTATATAATTAATTAGATCTTATTGATTTCTTAATGATGCTTGTGTCTATCTTCATCATTAGGGGTGTGACAATTTCAATGAGTCTTATTGGTTTAGTTTATAATTGCATCTCATCTCTTGTTTGATTGGTTGTCACTTATCTTAATTGTAATTGGCTTACTAGGCTATCGTTGTGTTTAATACTTGATAAATCTTGGATAGTTTATGAATGACTTAGTGGATTTCGTTTCCTAAACCCGAAGATAACCTCAAAGTTAGTTTATGAATGACTTAGTGGATTTCATTTACTACACTTAAAAGTGAATTCAAAGAGTTAGGGAATGCACACCTTACGACCTTAGAAAACACAACGCGTTAAGAATAAGGACGTGACAATTCAACCATCAATAGGACGTGACAATTCAGTAGGTAGAATTGGATAGCTAGCAAGGAGTAATACATCATAAGTAGATACGCTTCACGTTCCTGGTAGACCCATATTTAGTTAGTATCTTTTGGGATAGTTGACTAGCAACTAATTCCACCCTACCCTTCTGGCCAGATTCATAAAATATAAAAATACAAAAATAATCATCCCTCACCTTTAGACTTAAATGGTATACACAGCCTAGACACTATTCCCCTAGAGCGATATCAATACCGTGGATTACCTAATACTACACTACTGGTGATTAGGTTCCTGCCTAGGATGTTATAAAACTTGCTCGACGAAAGGAAGTTCCTTTGACCTCCCAGCGACCGTGTGCGTTATCAAGTTTTGGCCCATTTGCAGGGAATAGTTATTGTTTAGGCTTGATTTATATATCGTTTAGGTCTACTCACAAGATTCCTATCAAGTGAGATTTTTTCTTTTTATTAGCTTCTTTGTAGTCTATCCCCCTTCTTTGTGCCTTTGTTAGTAAAACACGTCTATTGACTCTTCCGTTCACCATTATGGAGAACGCGAATCCACTATATCCGCGATTAGGTTTTTTCATAAGAAATTATGATATTACTAAATCGAATTATTCAAGATGGTGGGAAGAAAGTAACCAAGTCCATAAACCTTTTAGGGTTTCACCATTCCATCAAGCCACAAAATACCTCATCTAGTGAAACCTATGCTTCATTTGAGCCTTCACCTAGGATAGACTTTCGTGAACAACATCCGTGTTTAGAAACTATTTTTAGTGAGGCCCTTAGGAGAACTGACCAAATTTGTGAAAATATTATGGTAAGCAACCAAGCATTAAACCATAAGTTGGATCAATTACTAGATTTGGTTTCATCACGACCTAAGGAAATAATACATGACGAGCATATAGATGATGTAGATTTGATTGAGGATAAGGTGAAAAGTCTAGACCCAAGGTATCCCAGAGTCCACCATCATTTAAGGCATACACACCTACGTGACTTGCAGGAGTAGTAGAAGAGACTTTAGGAATCCCAATGGAGGTAGAACATTTGAACCAAACGCAACTAGAGAATATAGGTTTGAATACTTGTAGTTTTAGTTTTACTAATAGTTCGGGGATTTCTAGTGTTGATGAACGGAACCTCATCTTTACATCTAGGAGACAAAGAGGAACCGGCCCATCAACCAATTTAGTCAGGGTAGTTTTAGGATGAAGGAAGCCATTCAGCACCCCCCCACCCTACGTGGAAAATCGCCACCCTAAGGGTGTGTATCGCTACTATCACCAGCACTTAAACTTAAGTGTAGGGAAAACTTCCCCTTTATCCGTTAAATAAGGGTAGAGTCGGTCCGTGACTCGAACAAAAAGCTTCTTGGGAGGCAACCCATGTGTATTTGTTTTTCATTTTCATTTGTGTGTCGTGTATCTTTTATTGATTGTTTATTCTCATGTTTAAATTTGTTAAAATGCTTTATTTTGTCTTTAACCTCGTCTTAATTACATATAAAGGTATTTTACATAAGGGATAAGTGTAGGGAGGATTACACGTTTTCAAAGCGTGAACATGAGAATTATAATTATTTAAAAGATATGCATGTGTGTTTGTTCGAGTCAAATGCTTGTATCAAGACATAATGGATGTTTTCTTTGGAACCCGATTTTAAAAGATAAAAATGTTCCGAATTTTTTCCAGAAAGTGCTGAGACCGAGTTTCTGTCGAGGATAACTGTGGTCAGTCAACTTTGCGGCGAGCGTCGGAGGAGCAAAACAGACTTCTAACTTTTCTCGTTTTTTGTGCTATTTATAAATTTTTGAATTTTCAGGTCTTAATTTTCTAAGAAAATCTACAAACATCCATTCCACAAGCATTATATCTTATTTAAGTCTGGAATTACATCTTGTTGTGATTTTTCTTTGTTCGGTTTGATGCGTTGGGTTGTTTATTTTCTTCAAGTGTGCAGGTTTTATTTATCAAGAAGAAGATACATAAGATTGGAAGGAGCTTTTCACGCATACATTCTTCTTGGAAAGGATTTAACCACTATTTCATACACGGATCCTACCGAGCTAATCAGGGGAGTATTAGTTTCTTTCATCTTTATTACCTTCCATTATCATAACTTTGATACTTTCGGGGAACATTGGGGACAATGTTCAGTTTAAGTGTAGGGAGGGAAAATAAAACGGGAACTTTGAAACTATGCTTATCCTTGATTATTTGCTTTGTCCAATTGCATTTGTGTAATAAACCATAAGAAATTGTCGGTTAGGGTAATTTTGGCACCAATTTTAAAATTTTTCATGACATATAGGAGTGGGCCATTAGTCTTAATAAAGTGTCTCATGGATAGAAAGTTATATGACTAGCACAAAAACCCTTTACCACTTAAATTCCACACAAAATGTGAGGATCACCCTTAGATTAGTAGGAATTAAAGCATTCATCTTTAATGCTTAGTGTGTGAACCGGTAGTATATTAGATTCTAGAACTTATTTTGTGATGCATCCGAGATGCGTAGTAAGACTACACTTGTGTAGTTAGGAATAACTAAATGATAAGAGGCATTAGGATAACCACTTGTTTGCATAATATAATTACTTCTTCCACCTCGGTTGAGTAATTCCCCCACACCCTTGCATTGTACTCACTTTTAGTACACGATACCCCTAGTTAACCCCTCTGAGCCTATCATTTACGTGGTTCTCTTGATTTTTCGGTTTTTCCAAAATATCAATGAAGAGCATTGTTTACACCCCCAAATGTACACCCAAATCGCCTTAGCCTACCTTGTATGCACTCACTTTTAGTGCATTATTGTTATCACCTAAAACCCTTAGTTCAATTATCTAGTTGCTTGCATAAGTTGCTAAGTCGAGTCATACCCTTTGTATAAGTTTGGGACGATTGGGACTCATGGGAAAAGTTAAAGTTTATGAAATGGCGGGAAGGGAACGTTAAATTCAAATTCCTTTATTTGCGTAATAATGTACTCCAAGTGTTTTGATCTTTTCAATTTTGGTCAAATTAGTGTTAGAGTAATAAAAACTCAAGTGTAGGGATGTGCCTATAAATCCTATCATTTTGATGTTACCGTAGAGGATGGTAGAGTAAAAGTGTATGAAAAAAAAATCGAAAAAAAAATAGAAAAAAAGAAAAAGAAAAAAAAAGAGTGTTGAAAAAAAAACGGGCTACCATCCTATATCTATCCTTTAAATTTATGTTTGTTTATTTCAGTTATCTAGAGTTTAGAGTGTAAAAAAAAACGACACTTACCAGGTTTGAACCCTGGCCTGTTCTTTCCCACACCCGCAACACACCTCAAGCTCTCTACCATCTGTGCCCCCTCTGTGTTTCGTGATGTTTTTGCATGAAGAATACATTTATGGCATTTCCTTCCTTATAGCTTATAAAATCAGTTAGCTTGTTAAGTGCTTATCCGTTTTAGCTTTTCCTAATTTAGTATTTTTCCTAAGTTTAGTTTTATTAAAAGTATTTTTCTGCAATTTTTTAGATTTTTCCAATTACATTTAATATTTTTTATAATTTAATTAGTTGAATTTAGTTTTTAATTCGTAATAAATAAGGGAATTCTAGCGAATTTGATCACATTGTACCTTCTAGTACCCTAGCACCCCCGTTTTGACCAAAATTTAAAATTTTTTATCGTTTTTAGTCAAGTATTTACATTTAAAACAAGTGCTTTGCACAAAAATAATGCGTTAATGCTTCGGTATTAATGGTAGCTTAGTCTTGATTAGGCTAGAACAAGGGGAATCCCGACTCTGCTAGAGTGTTGATCTAGCTGCTCTCTTAACATTTAGGCTAAGGTTTTACGCGTTGTACAAATGAAAATGCTAAGCGTGGAGTAGTTGGTTCTCTTTAGAGCTTATATAAGTAATCTATGGCTTTTTCTCCCAGAAGCTAACTAATCGGAATAAAATACGTGCTCGTTGTCAAACTTTTGAATATTCAAATTATCTTTTTACAATAAAAAGTTTTAAGCAAAATTGATTTAGAGTCGGAGTTCAACTTTTTATTTAAATTTCCGAGAAAGCATACTTTCTTAAAATCTGAATAATGTTGCAAAATGAAAGTACCGTAAAGTGCTTGAATGCTGCAAAAGTTGCAATATTAAAGTTAAAATCAAAAGTGAACGAAAAAAAAAAAAAAAGTGATGAAAAAGTGAAAAAAAATGAAAAATGAAAAAAAATATGAGTTGCGGGAATAAAAGTGCTATGTTGCTTATAAATAAATGTGCGAAACTTGCTTTTTCTTAAATTTAAATCGGAAGTTGAACTCGTATTCGTCAAAGTTGTCTAAAAGTTTGACGGTAATTTAGAAATCCTTGATTTCAAAGATCAGCTCCGATACTATTCTCAAGGGTGAAAACCTAGCCTCCTTAAAGGACAAGCTGAGAAGAAAGTCGCTACATGGAGTGATCTCACCTTTGAATCTCGAATTTCTAAATTATCGTCGGTTGTAATCCATTTAGGTTTAGTTTTAACTTAACGGTAGCCTCGTAAATCTTTGGAATCGAATTCGAATTCGGTACTATTCTCTGTGAGGTGTCAAAAGCCCGGTCACTTAAAACTAATGTTTTGGGATGTGCAGAGAAGAAAGCCGCTACATGGAAGAGGCCCTTTCGATCCTTAGACTTTCATTGTTTCGGTGAGTTAGTACTTTAGTTAAGTGGATAACAACCATAACAAATGTCGATTTCAATGGTCAAACTTTTGAAAATGAGCACACTTACTTAAATTTTATAAATTCTGAGGAGTAAAAGTTAAGTCTCGACTTACATAGATTATTTGTATAAGTAGTGTTAGCATTTTACACAAACGTTTGCACAATAAGTTTAAGCTTGGTTTGAGAGTATCAAAAGAGGATGCGATTACAATTCTCGGAGACACCCATTTTGTGTGAATCCCGTTCCGTGATGCCATGTTTTGATAATCAAGCATTTTATTTATTATCGTTCAATTTTAAATTTCTCGTAGTGAATAAAAAGTCGTAACGGTGTATTCTTGATATTGTTGATCCTTTCATTACTTTATATGATCGGATTGCTAGGGACTAGCAATTGATAGTGTGGGGGGATGATGAGTGGCCTTTTACTCATTATTTTAAGCCCGAAAAACCCACAAAAACGTATAAAAACACGGAAATATACCAAATTATCTTGAGATATCCTTGGAATGTGTTTTTATGTGTTTAGAATTACAAAGGATCGAAAAGCAGGGCAAAAGCGGACAAAATGAGCTTGAAATGGAAAAAAGTGCTTTCTGACGGGGTAGAATGGACTTTCTACATTTTTGGATCCCGAGATGCGTTTTTGAGTGAGAGTGGTAAAACACACTCAAAACCTTCATCCGAAACCAAATTACCATTTTATCCCAAACCCCCGAACCAAATTTACCATTTTACCCCTAAACTTAAAACGTTTTTCACTAAAAACAATTATTTTTATTTTTAACCATTTTTATTTACAACAATTATTTTTTATTAAAACCAATTTTTATTAAAATATTTTTTCTCAAGTTAAAACTATTTACAAAACACAAAAATACATTTTATTTTAAACCTCTTTTACAAAATACAAAATAAAAATAAAACTCTTTTATAACAAAACAAACCATTTATCCTTTACCCTTACCCACCCTTAAAGCGTTTACAACCCATCTTTACCCATTTTACTTTGACTGCAAAGTCGGGAAGAAACAAACCCACAAGAACCTGTTGCCGCCAAAATAATCCCAACCTTTTCCCTCCTCCTATCACCATCCCTGTCCTTTCTTCCCTGCTACCATCCAAAACATATCACATGTCCTCTCTTTGCCACCTTGGCAATCCCAGACTCACATAAAGCTCTCCCGAAATGGGCGGCTCATATGCATCTCCTTGGGCTCCAAGATTGAATGGAAGGTTAGGATTGAATCAAGAAAGCACAAGTGCTCCATTTCTCATTTCTCTCTCACAACAAAAGCACAACCCTGTCTTAGACAAGAAAGAAGTCAAAGAGACCACTTGTCATGAATTTAAGTTAAA
>OU343225.1:230701941-230821558 GCA_910596185.1 Chrysanthemum makinoi | reverse complement strand
AAGGAAGATAAGAAATCGATGAAGTCACTAGTGAGAAAATGAATAAGAAGCTAGAAGATCCTGAGTGTAAAAAGAACAAGATAACGATAAACCCCATGATTACACTAAGGAAAATTGGATATCCTTAAACATGTTTAAGCCTTAGACTCTATTGACCCCTCGAACAAGTGTTTCGGAAAAAGGATATGGACTTGAAAAGTCAAAAATCTTGTTGAAAAGAATCCCCCTTGTAGGAAATTCCTAAAGCTTTAATGTATCCTCCAAATACACCAATGCATTTAGTTCCTAGAACTATTGCCACTAAAAGCAAGACCTTAATCAACCAATATGTTATTCTTCAACTATTTGTCGATTTTGAGAAAACTTGTAAGAAAAGGATCACACCCACCGATAACTCGAAGGGAAAGGGGTTTTGAGCAAATGAAAGAATGTTATTTAACCGAGGTCATGCCTTTCTTTAAACAACTAAAAGATCATTTTGAGAGTCTAAAAAAGGGGATAAAACGGGATATTATGGAAAAGGAATTTGATGCAATGATAGTTGAGGTTAGTGACTATGAGCTGAGCATTAAAATATAATGAGATTGAGAGGAAGAACTTGCATACCTTGAATGAGAATCTTATTTCTGGTTGTATTGCTCAAGATATTTTTACAATCTTCAAATTGTTCCATTAATGCTTCCAAATTTCATGAATTATCTGTTGCTCTGAAAGTCTCCCATGATCGTGTCATTGAGCTTGAAAAACTAATTCTAAACTAAACGAGAAAATTGAACTGGATGATCACGATAATTTGGTTAAACATTTTTCTAAACTAGAAGTTGAGCATTTTAATTTACAACTAAAATATCAACATCTTAAAGAAAATGTCAAAACTTCAAATATCAAGACATCCTCAGATGCTCCAGAGTTTGATGTAGTTTTTTCAAATTAACAAAGCGGATGAACGATTCAAGCTCATTGAACACGATCGAAAAGTTGAAAGCCCAAATCTCTCAATAAAAGGGTCAAAAGAACAATATGACAGGCTCCCAAATGCCTCCTCCTTTAGATTCTCCGAATTCTCAAACTTTTCATCTTCAAAACTTAGTTAATGCCTTACAAAAGGAAAACGAGAGTTTTCTAGAAGAAAATGAAAAAGTTAAACGACATTTTAAAGAGTTATATGATTCAATAAAAGTCACCGTGACCAAAACAACGAAAAAATAACGTCTCTACAAAAGGAAATTGAGAATCAGAAGTCGGGAAATGGGAAACTACCACTTGTTTTCAATAAGAATGTTGTCTCAAAGTCACCTTTAGATTGCAAATACATCTGTGATGCTTAAATATATTCCTCCTCATCTTAGGAATAATGAACATGCTTTTCATGACTCTTGTGCTCACCTTAAGGATAGTCTAGAATGTCTCCGTGAGATTGTCGAAGAGGATTTCATTAACAAACCTCTTGATAGTGAAGTTAGGTTTGCTTGCCTCGTGCCAAACGATCTCAAGAGTGCTGAATGTGTAATTGCAACATGTCCAAAACCCTTAGGTGAAAAAGGCAAAGCTGTGAAGCCTTGTTCTATGCCTAGTGCCAAGCAAGAAATCCGTTCTATGCCTAAAGCCAAGCATGTGACCCTTGATATGCCTTGTTCCATATCTAAATTCAAGCAAGCAACCTGTGATGTGCCTCCGAGAATTTCAAATCCCAGACTTCTAGACCAGAATGCGAAAGTAGTGAAGCCATGTAATGTTCCCATCGTTATTTCTACAGATGTTAAGATTGACACTAAAGTTAGCGGTCAAAACCTAGAAGCTATGCAAAGAAGGATAGGATTACGCAAACTAAAAGTGATCATGATAAGGAAGTGAAAGAACACCATAGGGACAAGAAGTTTGATTTGAACAAAAAGAATCGTGTTAGTTCTAGTATTAGCTCTAAGCTTACTAAAATTAATTCGAGGCCTTATGCTGTCTGCAAAACATGCAAAAATGTTTAATTTCTGGTAATCATGATAAATGTGATGTGTTATTTCTGAGGTCTAAGATTCATAACCCTGTTAAGAAAGTTTGGAGAGCAAAACAGACAGCAATCCACGGAAACCTACAGAAGGTTTTTACCAATGTAGGATTTCGAAGCCAATGGGTCGAATATTCACGAATGGCAAACCTTGCCCCTTAACTAGATCCACTATACCTAGAGTAGTGCCTCAGTAAGTTTGGAAGCCAATCTGGTAGAATAATCCCATTAAGCACAAAATGTCCCTCGACTAAGTCTGATGCTTCTACTATTTCAGCTCCTAGTGACAATGACATTGCACCTAGGGTTTCTGCCGATTCAAAGATTGTTTGTACTAACCAAAAGGACCCCATGAGCACGTGGGGAGCCAATGTTTCCAATTTCCATGTCTTCTGTTGTCCAAAGCAGTCGCAAAATCGTCCCTTGGTATTTGGATTCGGGCGCTCTAAACATATAACGGCTCTTACAATGACGCCTGCTCACATCAGTTCAGCCTCGTTCTTCATCATTATGGTGTCTGCAGATAACACTTCAGCCCCGTTCTTCAAAGAAAAGAAAAGTGTACGCCTCGCGGCGCTTTATCTTCAAATTTAAAGAGAATTTCTCTCATGAATGGCCATACTCATCTACATTCTTCATCAACAAGCTTCATGTTTTTCCACGCTTATTCAATCATCAAGTGGATCTATGATCATTGGTGTATACTCTTATTCACTTGCTAAATCAAAAATGGCAACTTCGATGCAATTTTGAAGGGGAGAAGAGTGAATATACTACATGATGATGGATGTTTGAATAATGGTTATAAGACTTTATTTTTGATGATGATGAGTGTGTATATCTCTTTTTGATTATGAGTGAATATACTAAGGATAAGCTGGATTCATTGTTTTGATTTTTGATGACTCTCCTCCAACGCCTAATGCTTCACTTACTAAGGATAATTAGGAATCTATGTTTGGGATTCATTGTTTTTCAAAGATATGTTTGATGAGTACCTTCCGTCATCGAATGTTGATCATCCAAATTTCCAAGCTCATGTCTGACTATTGACTCAACGGTTCACCATCTAAGAAGTACTCTTGAATTCTCAAGAAAACCCATTCCGCTATTATTTCACAAGGCGCCATAATGACTATCATGATATTGTAAGTTGCATTATTGAATAATGATCCGCGCTTTGGTATTCCTTTGCCAAATCTTTACGGATTATTGTTCCTCTCATTGTGCACGCTATAAATCAACCACATGAACATTAAGGAAATGACTACCTCATTCGCCAAGACATTTGTTGAATCTTCCGATCGGTTCTACATGTATACCTTTAGGAAGAATGCACGTCGGTGAAATCATTTGTTCCGGTTCATTCATTGGATCGACGCATTAATCCTGTTGTACGCCTATTCACGGTTGGGCATTTGACAAGCTGATACTCGAGTTAATCAATTATCACTTATTTGAGATTGAAGTTAAAATTCACAAAGGCAAGCTTAAGATGCAAATGCATGGAATTCTTCTTCGTTAAGTTTGGTATATCGTTTTTTTATCGGTCACAAAATTGTCTACATATGGGTTGATAAAGATAGTCGAGAGAGTTTATCGTGATTGGTCCATGGCTCCGGACACCCAGCCCAGACCCGCACTTCAAGACAGTCCCATTGGTTCATCCCTTGTACCAAATTCTTCTCGAAACTCCATATGTACCTCCATCCGAAGATGATTTAAAGAAATTGTTTGATCCTATGTTTGATGAACTTTATGATCCAAGAACTAATGAGGTGACAATCCTACTCGAGGTCGCTCATATTCCCGTGAATGAAGTCAATCCTTCAATCTCAATATCATTAAGTCAAGAAGTTTACCGACACTGCCTCATCAACAAATCATCAAACTTCAAATGTACATCATGGAACTATGTCCGTATCAATAATGAAGTTAATCCCTTTGCTACTCCCGAAGATGCTCCATTTGAAAATATATTTGCTCCTCAATCTTCATCAACCATCTTCTTCGTGAGACATCGACTCGCTACTTTAGTCCTCAACCACTGCCACATGAACACCTCGAAATGGACTCACGATCATCCATTGACAACATCATTGAAATCCCCTCTCATCCTGTATCCACACGGAAACAACTTGCAACCGATGCCTTATGGTGCTTCTTCAACTCCGTACTCTCTAAGATCGAACCAAAAGATGTTAAATCCGCCATGAATGAAGACAGTTGGTTGCCATGCAAGAAGAAATTCATGAGTTTGATCGACTTGATGTATGGGAATTAGTACCGCCCAGATTGTGCTATGATCATTGCTCTAAATGGATCTTCAAAGTGAAACTTGATGAGCATGGTGATGTGTTAAAGAACAAGGCTCGAATGGTTGCTAAAGGATAACGGCCAAGAGGAGTGGTGGCGACTTTAATAAAATCATTTGCTCCAGCGGGTTCGACCGAGTAAATCTAATATTCTTAGCCAATGTCATAGGGTAAGAACATTTGCTTCGTCGACCGGGCTTCAAAGAAGGAGCAGCTTGATCCAACATTGTTCACCGTAAAGTCGTGCAAACATTTAATTCACGTTCAAATTTATGTTGATGATATTATCTTTGCCTCGACCGACCCCAATGAATGTGATCATTTTTCAAATGAAATGAGTTCCAAATTTCAAATGTCAATGATGGGACAAATGTCATTTTTCTTGGGATTACAAATTTCACAAAGTCCCTGAGGCATTTTCATAAATCAATCTAAATATGCAAATGAGATTTTAAAAGAAATTTGGATTTGTTCAAGTGATGCTGACACTCCCATGATTGAACGTACTAAACTTGATGAGGACCACTCATGGATCATGGTAGACCAAACAAAATATCGTAGTATGATTGGATCCCTGATGTACCTCACGTACCAGAGACTGCACATCTTGTTCGGCCGTTTGCATGTGTGCTAGATATTAGGCTAAGCCTACAAGCACCTTGAAGCGTTAAACGGGTTTTCGTATCTCCAAGGAACCATCAATATGGGACTATGGTACCGGGACACCGTATGTCACTAACATTCTATGCGATGCCGATCATGCGTGGATGTCAAGATACACGCTGAAGTACACGAGGTGCTTAGTTTTTAAGTGATTTGTGAGTGGTCTTCAAAGAAGCAAATGAGTACTTCTATTTCCTCTACAAAGGCTGAATACATAGCCATGTCATCTTGTTGTGCTCAAATCTTTGGATGAGATCCCAATTATCTGACTATGGCTTTGAATTCAACATAACCTCCTCGATCTGTGATAATAAAGTGCTATTGCTCTCTCATGCAACAACGCTCAACACTCAAGAGCAAAGCACATCGACATTCGACATCATTTCATCAGGGAACAAGTGGAAAAGGTGTGGTGGAACTCTATTTTGTTAAGTCAATACCGGTTAGCGCACATCTTCACCAAAGCTCTTCCAGAGAACGCTTTGAGTTTATTCTTCCCGACTTGGCTTGAAAAGCCTTCAACCGAAACACTCAAACGTCTTCCAGAGGAAGACGAGGAGTAAAGGTCTTTCCTTCATCTATATCTTTGTATATATTTATCCAAAAGCAAAATACAAAATTATAAAACCCTATAAAACCAAATAGAAAAATATAAAACTTTCAAAATCCATAAAAATCTGAAAAAAAAATCGAAAAATCTTCAAAAAATATTGTCAATTTGTCATGTTTTTCTCAGTTCGATTATATCTACGGTTTTTGTGTTGTCATTCAAAGAATGACACGGGACTTTAGATGTTGTTCGAATTTAAAAGAAAAATAAAAATAAAATCAAAAATCAAAAAATCAAAAAAAAATATCTTTGGGAGAAAGAGAAACAATGGTTTATTGTCATTTTCGTGCAATAACCCGGTTTAAAAGAAAGAACAGAGCCATGTTTTATCATGATTTCAAATTCCATGCTCTGATTCTATAAACATTTATCTGCTGAAAACTAAATGCTTTGAAAAATAACTCTGTCTCTATTTTTGATAATCATCTGACTTATTTGTCAAAATATCTATCTCTCAATCAACAACCTATGTCATTGATTGAGGGGAGAATGATTTCAATTAAATTAAAAAGTTATTTGGCATTAAATTGTTTTCAAAAGATGTACATGCATGTTTTATCAATGGAGTTTAAAGTCTTAAAATCCGATCATTATCGGTTAAAACGCTTTCATAATCAAGTCACAATTCTCCTTAAAAGCTTTCAAAATCAATTTAAATCTATAAGAGATCACAAATCTCAAATGATTTGATAATTGTGATCGGGGAGAATGTGTGATTTAAATTGGATTTAAACTCGATGGTTTTATAAGGATGTACATGTTGTCCTTCCCACATGTGACAAACGATTTCAAATTTTCCATGCACATGTTGAGGGGAGCATCTATCTTAAACCTATGATTTGAAACGTGATCATTTATCTCAATGTGCAGGTTCCTTCTAGTATGTGCAAAACTCTTTTCAAATCTCGAGGCACATATTGAGGGGGAGCAAAATCATGAAAACCTCATCCTTCCCCAAAATGCTTTATCTACTTGATTCGATTAGGGAAGTGATGTTGATATTTTTTGAAAATGGTAATCAAAGAAGTTAATTCTTTCTCTTGCCTCCGTGTGGAAAACTATTTCAAATACTTGATTCACATGTTGAGGGGAGTTCTTCTTCTAAAAATATCAAAAACAATTCAGGTACAAAATGCTTTGATAATATATCATAAGTAACTGGATTGATTTTCAAATGGTTTTCAATTGGTTCCTATGGCGGATGAACAATACCAAAAGACCGACCAACTTTACATTATGAATGGTGATATAAGGACGATAAGGTTAGGTATGTGTTCCCATGATCCGCCAGAACCGGAGGGATCTACCCAGGACTATCCACTAGTTAGTGTAGAGTTCTTAGGTATGATGATAAAAGGAGAAAATTGAGATATGGGAAGAGTGACTGAGATGAGCTAGTAATCGAATAAACCCAACAAGGTTCTAGCTATGAAGTCTCGCAGTAACCAAGGGGTTGAAGAATTAAAAGAATTGAATGAGAAAAGGGTGAAAACAAATAGCCCTCCATTTATTCAACCTTAGGGTAGAAACCGGTTCAATTCATATGCTACTGATGGTAACATCGGTATTGAAGACAAGACGTCATGGACCCGACGACCGCACTTCAACTTTCCAAACCACTCAAGTTCCTCTTAAAAGGACTTGTTTCATTCTCACCGGGAACCGACATTATCTATCGACTTTCTCTTAGAGATTGTTGATATTGAAGGAGGAGACCCTCTCCCTAGTCTCCGATATAGGATCCAAATATGCACAAATTGAGTCTAGAGCCACGAGATCATCAATAAATCTCATTAGGACACTTTCAATGAAGACTCTCTGCTTCACACAATGTGGAAAGAGAGATTATATCTTGAGTCCTACGCATTTTCCTTGTGGTATTGCGTAACATCCGGAGTGATATGCAAACATACTCACAATGAAGATGGAAAGCCTTCTCGAGCCAACATCTAACAAGCTCCTGGTAGGTGGCATGTGAGATCTATTATACAGATCAACCATGTGACAACCGAACGAAACAATGGGGCGATTCATTCTTTTGAATCAATCCGGTTCGAGTTATGGATTGACGGATACCTTTGAAAAACCGGTCTTTGTGCTTTAAAACTTTTCATTAAGCACGCCGACCGCGGTACTAATTTTTCAAATCAAAAGGTGTTTTATGATTGATAATTGATTTTCATTAAAACCTTCGTTTATTGCAAAAACAATTTCTATTGAGCAATACACGATTGTTTTTCAAATCTCTTTCATCAATCGGATCGAATTCGCGGTTCACTCAATTCGTGTTGTCTTTTGAGACGTTCCTTTGAGAACAAACTAGAGCAATGCTAAACCCTCATCAAGGAAATTCTTCGAATTATACCTCGACAGTGCAGACTTGTATTGATCAACGGGAACCGTGGGCGTGTACTCAATTTATCGAAAGTGATCAAAGACACTTTCGCGGCGCTTTTATTGCTAACTGTCTTATGTACACCCCGACGCTTGCGTACCGATCGTAATGAAGCGGTCAATCCATAGCCGCATGCTCACCTAACACATTCATCTCAAAAGAAATCATGATTAGTGCATCAATGACTCTGATATTATCACTCCATGCTTCGCGCCGCCAATATCATGAATCAACAAATGCTTCCGCTACTCATGAGAATATATCATGATCCGAATGTGAGCATGTCGTCCGAAAGTCACATCATCACATATTACCAACACCACAATGGATGTATCAGAGATTTTCTATTATCTGATGATCTCAAAAGCCGCTCAACATTATTATCACGATCAAGAAAAGACCTCCACTTGGATTAACCAAACATGCAATGAGTGGAATCAATGACTACGAGCTTCGGAGCAAAGTACCACATCAAGAATGCAAGATCAATTGTTAATGTAATATCTGATTGTATTCAATGTCTTTTAGTATATGTTTGAGGTGACCTCCCTTAGGGGGAGATTGTTAGGAATTAGAAATTCTCGGTATTAAAGAGTCGGTCACCTCAAGTATATGTAATCGTTAGAATGCTCGTAGTCATAGTTATATTTAGTTAAGTAGTATGTTGTTTAGTAACACCGGGAGGACGGACGTCTTTACCCACTCAGATGCCCGATCCACACTGTGTGGCTTTTATGTAAGACTATAAATACTCTACCTCCCAAGGTAGAGAGTTGGAGCTCATAATAATATCTTTCACTTTCTCTCACTAAGTACCCTAAACCTCTAACTCTCTAGAATTCCACTTATACGCCCACTTGTGTTAATGGTTTGATGTGTATGTGAAAACTTATATCTAACAAGTTCACTGTATGAAGTCAACTTGTGTTAGCTTATCTCCCTTTTGATTTGCTTATTTAGGTCTCTTTCTTGCTTAGTAGATTCATTAGATTAGTATTCTTTAGAATTAGCTTATTCAAAAGCCTTTTGTAGCTTTTAGGTCCCTTGATAAGCCACCCATCCAAACACTCCCTTAGGTCCTGCTGCTGGTGTAATAAGCTGTTCGCATCTCACTTTTAAGCTTTTATAAGTTTTGGTTTTATGAAAAGTTATTAGTTTTAAGTTTATAAAAAGTTCCAAAGAAAAAAAGAAAAAAAAATAAGTGACAAAGAAGGACAGTTGCTGGATTCGAACCAGTGACCTGCTGGTGTCTCACGCACTCAATACCCATCTCGTCTACGATCTCTGCTCCTTGTCTTTCTTGGTTTCTTTTTGTTTAATTAATATTTAAGGTAGTTTTTTCAGTTTTGCCTTATTAGCTTATTTAGCATTTAGCTTATCCCCGACTTATTTAGGTTAGCTTATTTTTCCTACTTATTTTTCTTAGATTAGTCATAGTTTAAACTATTTTATCTGAAATTTTCATAATTTTTCGTCACTATTTAGTATTTTTAATATTTAATTTAGATTAAAACCGTTTTTAAATCATAATAAATAAAATAAAAGTCAAAAAAAATACCCGGCTTTTTTCTAAAATCATTTTTTTCATTTAGAATGTAAGAAAATTAATTTTAAGTTTGTAGGGTTAATATTTTTTACATTTTCACTTAAAGCTCGTATGACCCGCACGCGCTCCTGATTTTAGGTTAATTACGTTTTAATTAGCTTTAAGTTTCCGTAGTTTCCTTAGTATTTTAAATTAATTTTAGGACTCAGAGATTTCCTTAGTGTAGTTTTATTGCTTTCCTTTAAATTCTCGTTTTACGTTTTATTGCACTTTAGTTAATTTTAAGTTTCCCTTTACGTTTGTTGTTGCCTTAGATTAGTTTTTAATTTCCCGTAGTAGCTTTAGCTTAGTTTACTTGCTTTATTTAAATTCCCATCATTTAGTTTAAAATTCCAAAATTTAAAATTCTTTGTATTCAAGCATCCAATCCCAAACCAAAACGTCACCGTCCATCACTCCTCGTTGGGAAACGACCCGGGTAATCACTTGCCCGGTATCACTTATCGAGTATTCGAGGGTTTTGCGTGTCGATCTTTTTCCTAAAACGGTTTATTTGTAATTCTCTCGCTTATTTCGTATTTGATATTTTTACATTATAATTGATCATCAAAATTGACACTTAGAATTGAATATTTCCCTCAATATTCAAAGTACCGGCTGTAGCCGAAACTATAGAACAGAAAAAGGTAATACTACTAGCCAAGTGTGGAAGCGAAATCTTTTTCACAAAAAGGATTAATAAGATATCCCTAGATAATCGTTAGCAAAGATCGGATACTATTTGGATTGAAAACAAAGCATCAATCATCACGATCTACGGGAATCCAGAAAACAGAGAGCAAACACATAATAAGCAAACAACAGTGGGGGAATTCCCCCCACACTTAGTGTTAGAAAAGAGAAAGAAGTCAGAAACATGGGTGGATACCCTTGAAATGCTACTGTTTTTGTTAACCGAGTCGCTAGCTTGACTCGGCCCCGAATTCATTGGTCCATGGGGGAGCAAGTGGAAAAGATAATCTCTATCGGACTTTCGTTCAAGAGGTTTGGATAAACATTGAAGCATAAGAAAGTTCCACTCCGACGAGATACCCACAGTTCTAAATAGTAAAACTATAAACGATGATACCGGGGTCAAAGATGGTATCCTCACTCCCGCAAGAGTGAAGAAGAGGAAAAATCACATTATATGAAAGAAATGGAATAAAGATTTTGATAACAATTAGGATCCATTCTTCATTCTCAAAAGGAAATTTCATATAATCCTTAATTTGAATTTGATCGTTTAAGCTCACAGGGTAATTTTCAACAAAATCTTTGGGAGCAAGAGGCGGGGTGATGTCATCAATAATGAAACTCTTTTGAGAGAGCTGCTCTTCCCCCAAAATAAAATATTTCACAACATCAAAATAGAAATGATCTTACTCGGGAGGAGATATGACATGAGAGAGTTACCTGGGAGAACTCCTCAAAACAAAGCGAATCATACTCGGAAGAGAAATAAGCATGAGAAGTGGTGCTGCCATGACTCGTCTCTTCCATATGATCGATATCAAAGAAAAATGACTCATAAGTCGTAAGAGAAAGATCGGGATGAGAAGTGGGATTGCCACTACTCTCCTCTGTCGTATCAAAGATAAAACTCTCAAGTTCGGGAACATAATCCTTGAGCTCAAGCTACGGAGGATCTGACGGCTTAGGTTCAACAATTTCTTCAACGTTATCTTCATTCGAGGGAAGAAAAGGTGACGGTTCATCATATAACATCTTTTCTAATAACGGAACATCTTCCCCCGGATCGCAATCGATTTCAACAATTTCCGGCGAAATTGGAAAAACATCGAACTCTTCCAAAACGACGTCACTTCTCTCAACCGGGCGCGGAGAAGGGAAGAGTCGAAATGATAGGATCGAAATGGGAGTGGGATTGCCACTCGAAGAATCATCATAAGCGTCATCGATCTTTAAGTTCTCTTCTTCAAACGGTTCATCATTATCACTCTCGTTAGAATCTGAATAGTAAAAGGTAGGTGGATGACTTGGTCTTTGTTGATAATGGTAACTGATATATCTTTCTTGCTTGCCAAAGACGTCAATTTGAGCACTCATAACGGAAATTTGCTCGGAATAATGATCACTCAACATAGTGGTAGAATCGTAAGGAACAAGATCCCACTGAAAATGATGTTGTGTCAAATTCTCAATCAAATCGTAAGCTTCTTGAGGAGTCTTCTGCATGAGATTTCCACCCGCTGCCAACATGATTTTGTCTCGATCAATCGTAGTGATACCATGATAAAAGGTTAGGATTTGATCAAGAAGCAAAATTCGATGATCGAGACATTTCTGCAATAATGTTTTGAATCTTTCCCAAGCTTCAAATACGGATTCCTTGGTTAATTGCTGGAAATTAAGAATTTCTTTCCTCAGTTTTATCGTTTTCGAATATGGAAAGTATTTTGAAAGAAACTTGTGAAACATCTCTTCCCAAGTATGAATTGAATGTTTTTCAAGGGTATAAAACCAAGATTCGGCTTCGTGGATTAAAGAGAATGGAAAGAGATTCAATTGGATATTATCTTGAGAAACGCCTTTTTGTTTCATGGATTGAGTAATTGACAAGAACTTGTTCAAGTTCTCATTAGCATCTTCGTCGTGAAACCCATGGAATTGGCAATGTTGGCGAAGAAGACGAACCATATGATTTTTCAATCTAAAATTGGCTCCCGAAACAGATATCAGAGCGATCGGTCCTCCTCGACCGATAAGTGATGGACGATAGAAATCCCCCATGGTCCGAGGATCATGGGGATCAAATGGTGAAAAATCGAGCATAGTGGAGAATTAAACAATTTAGAGGGTCAAGAGATAAGAATTAAACATTCAAGAGGATAACGAAGAGTATTTTTGGGGTTTTATGATGAAAACGAGTGCACATGCACAAAAACCAATCAATCAAAACGATACCGAAGCAAAAATACAAGGAACTTAAACCAATAATCACAAGCGTATTCACGCAAGTGACACAAAGGCAAGTTTTGAATCTTTGGTTTGGGAACTTATTATGATAACACTCAAGTTGAGAAGTGTTATATTGATTGATGTCTTCTATTTTATTTAAAACAACAAGCAAAATCTTTTTGTATTTTTATATTTTACGTATATACAAAGAAAAGAAAAATATTTTTGTATTTTTGGGTTTTTGGAAAGCGAATAACTTCACGAGGAAGGATCTTCAAGTCACTAATCGTCAAACCGTAACGATATTGTCGCAACACAACCTCCCCGGCAGCGGCGCCAAATTTTGATGATCAATTATAATGTAAAAATATCAAATACGAAATAAGCGAGAGAATTACAAATCAACTGTTTTAGGAAAAAGATTGACACGTAAAACCCTCGAATACTCGATAAGTGATAACGGGCAAGTGATTACCCGGGTCGTTTCCCAACGAGGAGTGAACTGACGGTGACGTTTTGGTTTGGGATTGGATGCTTGAATACAAAGAATTTTAAATTTTGGAATTTCAAACTAAATGATGGGAATTTAAATAAAGCAAGTAAACTAAGCTAAAGCTACTACGGGAAATTAAAAACTAATCTAAGGCAACAATAAACGTAAAGGGAAACTTAAAATTAACTAAAGTGCAATAAAACGTAAAACGAGAATTTAAAGGAAAGCAATAAAACTACACTAAGGAAATCTACAGGAGTCCTAAAATTTAGATTAAAAACTACACTACGGGAAACTTAAAGCTAATTAAAAACGTAATTAACCTAAAATCGGGCACGTGCGGGTCCCGCACGAGCTTTAAAAAGTGAAAATGTAAAAATATTAAGCCTACAAACTTAAAATTAATTTTCTTACATTCTAAATGAAAAAAAAAATGATTTTAGAAAAAAGCCGGGTATTTTTTTGACTTTTATTTTATTTATTATGATTTAAAAACGGTTTTAATCTAAATTAAATATTAAAAATACTAAATAGTGACGAAAAATTATGAAAATTTGCAGTAAAATAGTTTAAACTATGACTAATCTAAGAAAAATAAGTAGGAAAAATAAGCTAACCTAAATAAGCCGGGGATAAGCTAAATGCTAAATAAGCTAATAAGGCAAAACTGAAAAAACTACCTTAAATATTAATTAAACAAAAAGAAACCAAGAAAGACAAGGAGCAGAGATCGTAGACGAGATGGGTATTGAGTGCGTGAGACACCAGCAGGTCACTGGTTCGAATCCAGCAACTGTCCTTCTTTGTCACTTTTTTTTTTCTTTTTTTCTTTGGAACTTTTTATAAACTTAAAACTAATAACTTTTCATAAAACCAAAACTTATAAAAGCTTAAAAGTGAGCTGCGAACAGCTTATTACACCAGCAGCAGGACCTAAGGGAGTGTTTGGATGGGTGGCTTATCAAGGGACCTAAAAGCTACAAAAGGCTTTTGAATAAGCTAATTCTAAAGAATACTAATCTAATGAATCTACTAAGCAAGAAAGAGACCTAAATAAGCAAATCAAAAGGGAGATAAGCTAACACAAGTTGACTTCATACAGTGAACTACATATAGAATCAAAAGCAAGTCCTAATCCTAAGTCTAAACTACTTAAAATGAAGATTAAAAAGGGACAAGTAGGGACTGTGAGACAACTTTTTCTTTTGAAAAACATGGAAACATATAATTTAACTCAAACAGTTAAACTCTAACTAACACAAGCTCACTTCTAAACTGATTTTGAACATTAAATACTCAATTTTCCTATATGAAAACAAGCACAGCAGTCTCAAGACTGCTGTGCCAAACACTCTTTAAAAAAACTGAAAGTAACCAAAGTTAACTGTTAGACTTGGAAAGATTTGAAAACCTGTTTTTAACATAAACCAAAACTACAAAGGGAATTTGAACATACTTTAGAACACACTGAATAGATTCAAGAACATAAGTAAACAATAAGACTGCATAAAAGGTACGAACTGCATAAACTGTTAAAGGAAATGAAACTTAAAAACTGTGATTGCATTAACTTAAAAAAAATTACATGTAAACTTAAATGACAGTAAAATTAAAAATGGTACTAGAACTTCAATTTCTAGACAAGTTTTACAATATTCCCACTATCCTATTTATACTAAAAGCTGATTAAGGGTCTCTTGACTTCTTTCTTGTCTACATCTGCTTGTGCTTTTGTTGTGAGAGAGAAATGAGAAATGGAGCACTTGTGCTTTCTTGATTCAATCCTAACCTTCCATTCAATCTTGGAGCCCAAGGAGATGCATCTGAACCGTCCATTTCTTGAGAGCTTTATGTGAGTTGGGGATTGCCAAGGTGGCAAAGAGAGGACATGTGATATGTTTTGGATGGTAGCAGGGGAAGAAAGGGACAGGGATGAGAGTGATAGGAGGAGGGAAAAGGTTGGGATTATTTTGGTGGGCAAATTGTGTTCTTGGTGGGTTTGTTTCTTCCTGACTTTGGCAGTCAAAGTAAAATGGGTAAAGATGGGTTAGGGTAAAACGTTTTAAGGGTGGGTAAGGGTAAAGGATAAATGGTTTGTTTTGTTATAAAAGAGTTTTATTTTTATTTTATATTTTGTAAAAGAGGTTTAAAATAAAATGTATTTTTGTGTTTTGTAAATAGTTTTTAACTTGAGAAAAATATTTTTAATAAAAATTGGTTTTAATGAAAATAATTGTTGTAAATAAAAATGGTTAAAAATAAAAATAATTGTTTTTAGTGAAAAACGTTTTAAGTTTAGGGGTAAAATGGTAAATTTGGTTCGGGGGTTTGGGATAAAATGGTAATTTGGTTTCGGGTGAAGGTTTTGAGTGTGTTTTCCAACTCTCACTCAAAAACGCATCTCGGGATCCAAAAATGTAGAAAGTCCATTCTCGACTCCGTCTGCAAAGCACTTTTTTTCCATTTCAAGCTCATTTTTGTCGTTTTGCCTTGTTTTCGATCCTTTGTTGAAACACATAAAACACATTCAAGGATATCGCAGTATAATTGGGTATATTTCGTTTTTAGACATTTTTGGGTTTTCGCTTAAAATGATGAGTAAATGGCCACTCATCACGAGTCTTGGCTTCGCCATTCTTCGTATGCTTGTAACATAAAGATTTTTGACTTGCCACCACTAAATAGCCTATAAACTTTGTTTCCTTGAAGCCTAACCTTACAACCCTTTAAAGACCTCTTTGAGTCTTTCCTAGGTGCTTACGAAAGCGATGGAGGTTTGATCTATTCTCAAGCCTATGGTATCTATGTACTAGACCTAATGAGTGTTTATCTTCCATTTCCAACTTGATATATTTCATATACACCCGAGAGATTAGAGTATCCAAACACCCATGGTGCTAGTATGTATTCCGTGTTTGTTATGACTTTTTGGGCTTATATGTGTTGTAGATTGTTTTAAACCAATGCTTATGATAACTTATAGATTGATTAGCACATTTGCTTGAGGACAAGCAAATACCAAGTGTAGGGATATTTGATAAGGTTTTAAATGTACGAGTCGTTTTGCCCTTATTTGATTACTTTGTATCTCTGTTACTTAATATCGCTCCTTTCACTTTTTAGGTATCTTGAAGGCAAAATGTGGAATGACACTTATTCGACGAAAAGGTGTGAATATATGAAGAAATGGCCAAAGTCAAGAATCGAGACACTCGCATCGGGCCGAACTAAGGCGACGCCAATGCTTAACTGCGACGCCGTCGCATTACATTTTGTGACGGCTTAGTAGCCAAATTGCTTAATATCAAGTGACGGCCAGTATTAAAAGAGTAGGGCGCCGCAGATCGACGGCATAGATTTGATCCCCACGGCCGTAAGATGAAGCCGACGCGCCACAACCATAAGGTGACGCCGTCACAAGTTGCAACATGCGCAGAAGTAGCTGATACTGTTTTGGCCATAACTTTTGCATACGAACTCGGATTTAGGTGATTCAAAAGCCCACACGACCAGAACGAGAAAATCTACAGTTTGCTAAAAAAATGGTCATGACGCCGTCACTCTTTGCCGACAGAAAATCTGCCTATAAATATAACATTATAACTTCACTTTTTGCAAGCCCTAAACCCTAAGTACGATTCCAGGGTTTAGGTAGGTGTTTTTCCAGCAACTTAAAGGGTTTCAAACACTCTATAAACATCGTGTAATGGTTTTTTTGATTATCCAATCCTATGGTATGTCTTCAATTATCATAATTGGTTCTTGCTCTTCATTAATTATGCTTGGCTAATCATCTAGTGTTTGCTTATGATTGTATGAAACTTGTATATAATTAATTAGATCTTATTGATTTCTTAATGATGCTTGTGTCTATCTTCATCATTAGGGGTGTGACAATTTCAATGAGTCTGATTGGTTTAGTTTATAATTCTTGCATCCTACTGTCTCTTGTTTGATTGGTTGTCTCTTATCTTAATTGTAATTGGCTTAGGAGTGCGACTAGGCTATCGTTGTGTTTAATACTTGATAAATCTTGGATAGTTTATGAATGACTTAGTGGATTTCGTTTAAAGATAACCTCAAAGTTAGTTTATGAATGACTTAGTGGATTTCGTTTACTACACTTAAAGGTGACTTCAAAGAGTTAGGGAATGCACACCTTACGACCTTAGAAAACACAACGCGTTAAGAATAAGGACGTGACAATTCAACCATCAATAGGACGTGACAATTCAGTAGGTAGAATTGGATAGCTAGCAAGGAGTAATATATCATAAGTAGATACGCTTCACGTTCCTGGTAGACCCATAATTTAGTTAGTATCTTTTGGGATAGTTGACTAGCAACTAATTCCACCCTACCCTTCACAACTGAGATTCATAAAATATAAAAAATACAAAAATAATCATCCCTCACCTTTAGACTTAAATCGACATACACTTCAGCCTAACGACACTATTCCCCTAGAGAACGTTATCAATACCCGTGGCTTACCCTAATACTACACTACAGCGATTAGGTTACTGCTTAGGGTGTTATAAAACTTGCTCGACGAAAAGGAAGTTCCTTTGACCCTGAACGACGCGTGTAGCGTTATCACTAAGCCTAAGTGCAAATTATTCCAATCTTACTCCTAACTGATATGCAATTTAAAAACAGATTTAAATGATTTTGACTTTTAGAGAAGTGTAGATGTAAACTAATGAACAATATGTCTAACTTACACCTAATTGATACTTACTCAACTAAGCTTAACCACTAATTAATCCTTAAGCACAGATTAACCTATTGATCCAAACACTAGTTAAGTACCTGATATGCAATTAATCTAACACAATTAACAACCAAAGCTTATGCAATCCTTAATTTCAATTCAGATTACCAAAGCACACCTAAATGATGCAGATGAGACAAAGAAGACAACACTAAAACTAATCTGAACTAGTTGTTGTAAAATTAAACAGAAATTATGCAGATTACTATCTAAGCTATACTACCTTAAACATTAATCAAAAATGCTAAATAATGACTAAAAACACTACAATAAGCACAATTAAAACTATTTTAACTATTCTAAACTACTGATTCAATACTTGAATAGAAATTGAACTTACAAGAGTCCAGCCACAATGGCTTGCTTATGAAATCAAATAACCACTATTCTAACTCTAATATCAACCCAATTGAATTCAATTCAACCCAAATCCAATGCCATTCCAGCAATTCAGAACCATTCAACCTCTATTTCTGCAGCTTTGACTTTATTTGACTTAGGTGTATTTGAGTGTAGATTCTAAGTAATAAGCTTATCAAGCACTTATTAAGCTATAATAGAGCTTATAAGAGCTTAAGAGATAATTAATACAATCTGAAATCACTTTAAGAACAGTTTTGATATTTTTCTATTTTTTCTAGTATTTTCTGAATTTTTTTTGTGATTTTTGTTTATAGAAACAATTATGCTGTAAGTAATTTGAAATAAGCTAAGTTAAACTTTTAAAATGAGATTAAGCTAATTAAGATCAATAAAACAGAAATGAGAATTCGAATAAGAATTAAAGCTAAAAGGATTTTATTAATAAACCTGAGTTCAAAATGGAAATTACAACTACTAAATTAAACTAGAATACTTAAAAACATTTGAAAAATACAATTGCTACTCAGAAGCTACTACTTCATTACAATGCGAAATGAAGAGGTATTTATAGCAAAACTTAGAGCATTAGAAGGATCTAGAAGCTAGCAATTGTGCTTTCTCTTGACGATTTTGAGCCCTTTGATCAATCCCATCTTCAATCAATCCATCTCGACCCTTGGATCATTTTGCCCATGTATCTTCGGCCAATCAGAAGGTTGTATGACACACGGATTGCCAGCGTGGCATTCCGTGTGTCAGGTGTGTCAGTACAAGTACCATCTTGCCCTTTAATTGAAGTGAATCAAGCTAATTGATGTAAGGGTAATTTAGGGTTCATAGTGCCTGGGTAACTTTGGGGGATTAATTGGCGGGTAACTGGGGTAAATGGTTTTTTATTTCGTTTTGACTTTGGTTGACCGTTGTAATGGGAGGGTTGACCGATTTGACATGGGCTAGAATTAATAACGGGTGTGGGCTTGGGAGCTTAATGGGATTGGGTGTATTATTGGATTAGGACTCATATTGGATCCGAGAGTTATTATAGGGGCTAATTGTGTAACTTCTGAATTTTAATGGACCAATAGTGTAATTTTTGAAAAGTGATCCATGGGCCTCTCTTGACAATTCCAAAATAATCCAAGGACCAATTTTGCCAATTTGAAACTTCAGGGGTAATTTCTGCCAATTGCTGAAACTTGAGGGACTTATTCTGTCATTTCTTTAAAGTTGATCAAATCTTTCATAAATCATCCTCTCAAAGATCAAAGTCTTCATAATTGCTCGCTTCTGACCTTTCGACTCAGCTTTAGCACTCATTCTTTCTCTCGTGCTCGGGTTTTTTGTCTGATTTGGCTTTCTTTTGCGTGTTTTGTCATATCCGTACCTGCACATGCATAAACTCAAGAAACCAACAAATATCAGCAATAAACGGCTCTTTTCTGGTTATTTTGGGCCTGATTTGGTAAGGAAAAGGTATGTGTTTTAGCACATACCAGTCACACCCCGCCAGAGGCGGAAACTCGAGGTGCAACATAATCAATATACATCGCAAAAGAGATATAGTACAATACCATATTTAAATTTAAGGAAATAATAAAATGTTACAATATTTTTCAAGCCAACTTTGCAATAAAATCTTAAAGCTTGGTTTCCAAAAGACATCTTCTTATACTTAATGACCAAAGACGACACGTGAAGACTCCTTTATGCAAAAGACTTCATAAATCATGCTTATTGACGATCACCTGAAATTAATGAGAAAAAGGGGTCAACTATGAAAATAGTTGGTGAGTACACAGGTTTTATGTATTACAAAAAGCCTTTTTAATAAAAGTCCTTTTACATATTATAAAATCTAATTTTAAGAAAGTCTTTAAATAGTACGAAAATATTTTTGAGTATGTCTGCCTTGCAAATGTCCTGTAAACTCACCATGTTACAAGTCTCGCCCATACAAGACTTGTAACATATAAGTTCAAATGCATTTCCATATTCTAGTAGTAAGTCTACTAGTCAATGCACATATGGTCATAATAAGTTACAATGCAAGTGCCTAAAATATATAATAGATCACGACTGCTCCGAACAAGGGAGACTTTGCGTTGCTCTTGTCGACAAAGGAGACTTAGTATTGCTCAAATGGAGACTTAGTGTTGCTCAGAGAGAGACTTAATGTTGCTCAGAGAGACTTTAGCACGCACGAACAGTACATCATAACAACTATTATATTATCAATATAAGACTCCTCTGAACATGTGAGACTTTAAGACATAGTGCGTACAGCACATTATAGTTCTAAGCATCCTAAGAGATTAGGAACAAGTCATAAGGTCATAATAAGCCAAAGGGTTCAAGATATATCAAATAGCCTAAATAAATTTATAATTTAGAACAAAATATAGTTTAAGATTTAATTTCATGCATTTCACCCCAAATAAATAAAACGGTAAAAAGGGGGACTGTGAACTCACCTTGGCAATAAGCAGTCTAAAGCAGCAGTCACATAGAATTATTGGATGGCACCGACACGCGACCTAGATTAGTACGAAAAGTCTTAGTTTCTGATTTTATGTTAATTTAAAGTCTACTCAACTTCATTTAATTTAGAAGTCTTGATGTTGTTGTTGTTGTTGTTCCGACGCTAGGTTTTAAAAATGTCATTTTTATGTTTTGTATTCCGTCGCGGTTTGGACTTCACATGTGGATTTCAATATATAAACTCCATTTGAAAATTTTATTATAATCATTTATCTCTTTTTATGTTATTAATCGTTTTATGTTATTAATGCTCGTGACGGTAATTAGAAATAATTCGAGATTTATACAAAATGTGTCGTGGGAATCATGTTGGGAGAATATCGGGATGAGACGCGGCATGAATACGGGTGGAGTGTCCACCAATCGAACTCAAATAAGTGGGTTGTGGCCCAATCGTGCCTAACCAAATGGACTGGAAATCAATCAGGCCTAGGCCCATAAAAATATCAAATGGACTAGACGCAGATCTGGCTTTGACCTGGAATTAAAATACCAAACAGACTCCTTTCAATTTTGTATGGGCTTTGCAGCCCATTAATAGCTAACCCACAAAATAAGTTGACACCCCCATTGGGCTTGAGCCCAACACGATATTACTGATTTGTAGTACTTTTGACGCAAGGGGAGAAAGCGCAACACAGACAATATTGATGAATAATTTACTAGGGCTTGGCAACGTCGGGTACAACCCGTTATTTTTCACCCTCGTGGTTACAGGGTTACGCAAGTTGACATAAAACGATCCAAACGACCCCTTGAGTGTCTGAACTTCTACCGAAACACAATGACCATTCCCAACAGCTAGGCTAGTGACCAAGACACTATCAACACTACATATCTTAAGGGAAAAATACGGATTATGGCCAAGTGTCTATCGGGTACAACCCGAGTCGAACGACCTTACATGAAACTGTAACAATTCGCATTTTCAGGATTTCTATCCATTCTCAAATTGTTACTATTCATCTTGAGAAATTACTATTCACTTTCACTATTCATCCCATAAAAATTTTATTTCACATTCTTGTAAGTTAATTTATTTTAGTAATAACCTGAGAGTTTGACAATCATTAGCTCATCTTCGCAAAAGTTATTAAGAAAAACATCGTTTTAAAGTTTCGTTTTGGTCGGAACACCATTTAAACATCAAGCGCATAACGAAAATCGACTCTGACAATTTTCCTCACATCAGATTAATTTTTAGATCACTCATAATCAATTAGCGAATTTTTAAGATTTCATTTAAATGTTACCAAATAAACCCTGAGCCGTACGAGACTAAACTTACGTTTTAAACAATTCTACGTAGACCCAGACTTAACCATTCATGCACTGTATTTTCTAAGATGTTTAGACACTTTTACATTTTTTGAAAAAGTCAAACACATTTCCCTCCTCCTTTGACCATAAAGAAATTAACCTTGTACGTTCTACATTTTGCTTAAATCACGTAACTTTTTGACTTCACGTATAACTGTTAAGTTATCCCACGTATAAAAAAAACCACATTTTGACATCTCATATCACTTATAGACTAATTTCAGTCTACTTTAAATAAATTCACGATCATTTCCCTGAAATCTCGTTCTTTTCTGATAAATTGCGAATTACGCATTTTTGACCCGTGCTTCCAGCTTTAAGCAGTGTTTTTGGACCCAATGAGACTTATCACTTATTTTATATTTTTATATAGAGTATATTGATGAGTTTCATCATTCCTACAAGTTTCGTATTTTTATGATACCCGGTTTTACGTTTTATGGCTTAACAACTTACGGTTGGCATTTAACGGAACCAAATCATGCTCTAAACTCAAGATAATACCAAGACTATCCACCTAAGTCATACTATCTTCATGTGACAGCCCATATGGGGGTGAGTCACCCTTCATGTGGTTTAATCCTAACCATGCTTCATTTAGATCATTACATGTGTCCTAACTTAACCATGGTTAACATTTCACCCAATATATGGTTAACCAAACTTACCCTCCTATAAATAGCAATTGAAATACATCCTAAAAACCCTCATACACTGATTTGGGTCATTCATATCATAAAACAATCATATCTTCCATAATTTGATCTATAAACTCCAAGTTTATGCAAGGAAGTTTCAAATATCAAGTTACTACAACAAATCTCTAACAAGTTTAAGTGATCTTCTTGAGTTTAGATCCTCTCAAGTCACTTAGAACTTCATCACCAATCCTTCAAGATTACAAGGGTGCCAAGGTGTGGAATTCTTGCTCAATCCAAGGTCCTAAGTGTTCAATCAAAGTCCTATCCTTACTAGTTACTCCTTTCATGATTGAAAGCCAAAAGTTGTAAGCAACTAATCACCACCATCATCTCATGTTTATTATTCATAATCTTGACAATTTCATGATATATATATAGTTACTATGTTGATTCATGATGTACATATACTCAATCACATGTTTTAATTCACATATTGTCGTAAAAGTAACAAACTAGTAAACTAGTCATATTCTACACATTTGAGACCATTAAAACCAGTCACATATGGACTTTCTAACTTACATAATATGGTAGACAAGATAAAAAGATAAACATAGAATCTAGAATCACCTGAAACGGACAAACGAGTCAAAAGATACAGCCAAAAGAAGTTAGCGAAACCAAAACGCCGAAACTGCCTAACACAAGCTGTTAAGCAGCTGTCCGTTTTGAAAGTGGTACTTCTGGTCCGAATGATCAAAAAGTTAAAACAAGAAAGTTGTCCAGAACGACGTTTTCCTTCCATTAAAAAGAAGCTCGGACCTTGAAAACGCTTAAATAGGCCATTATCTTTCAAAAACTAAAACTGCCCTACATATAGTTTCACGACTATACTTTTGTCACAACTAAAAGCAAACCAAGATGCCTAATGGCCATAAGCCAAGACAACGGCCACGGCTAAGGTCAACGCTGAGTCTCAAGACCATGGTAGTCAAGACCAAAGCCACAGCAAGGCCATGGCTAAAGCCTCAAGGCTTATTTACCCAAGACCGTTAACTAAGGTGTTAACCTTGGAAATCAACACCAACACAAACCAAACGACATAACTTTATATACTTACATTATCAAATGATCATATTTATGAAATGACGATACTTGTGATAACCATTATGATTTCTTAATCATAACTAAACAACCTTGTAACTTGTGTTTACAAACCATATGACACTTATGATATATAAACAAAACATATGTTTTATCTACTAAGTGCTACAATACTAGGGAGCTTCATGTGAGGGGTTTCATTTGAGTAAAACGTATCGACGAGTTGCTTGATTTACGATTTAAACTTTCCTAGCTCCTCGAACGTTTACTGCATGACCTCTGAATTATGATGGCCCACACGGTAGTACGATATCTATAAACTAAATACGTTTTCACAACTAGACCATTTATATAAACGACCTACACAAATATCATGTACTACATCATGATCAACATAGAGACGTATATAGGCTTGTTATTTCTTTCGCATCATTATTTCAAACCTAAGTTGCAACTTGGTATTCTAGGTTCCTCGTAGAAGTTCTCACGGCATATCCATCATTCTCTTTATACATTTGATATCATTTACTCTGAGGTGAGTTCATAGCCCCACTTTCTATTACTTAATTGTTTTACCAACCCTTGGGGGAGATACATACTTTATTTTTAAACCGAACACATTGCTTTGAAACTATATGTTTATTTGAACTGAATGTTTATTCGTGAATCGCATTTATATAATTATTTGCATATATAATTGTATCAAACTAAAGCGGGCTCAAGTATCATATACTTGAGGCAGCCGTATCAAACTAATGCGGGCTCAAGTATCATATACTTGAGGCAGCCGTATCAAACAAAAGCGGCTCAAGTATCACGTATTGAGGCACCAGACAAACAAAAGTGGGCCAAGTATCACGTATTGAGCAGCAAGCCGTATCAAACAAAAGCGGGCTCAAGTATCACGTACTTGAGGCAACCGTATCAAACAAAAGCGAGCTCAAGTATCATATACTTGAGGCAGCCGTACCAAACAATAATAACTGTTTTGTTTTCAACATTATGGGTGTATAACAACGTAACTCACACAAACATTATGTGTTCAACTAATTTCCTAAACTCTATGAATTTCACTCAACCTTTATGTTGACAGTTTTAAGCATGTATTTCAGGTCCATATTGTACGAGGCTGGCACGGAGAAGCACGAATACTAAAGAAGGCTATAAATTTTATTATCATTCGAAAACCCATTTAATGTATTTTGTAAACCGTGAAACTACTGGGACCTTATTTTGTAAACTATGATATTTATATAAATTGAATGATAAATCCTTTTTAAAAGACTCCTTTAGAGTTCGTTTTCTATTGTTATGACTGTCGTGCCATGAAGTAACACTCAGTTTGAATTCCGCTGCTTATCACGAAATTAGGGGTGTTACAGATTGGTATCAGAACCACAGTTATAGAGAAACGGGTCAAATCGAGACCTAAACTATAACCACTTTTACAAACAAAACATTTTATAGCCTTTCGCTCTCCGTGCCTTCCATCCTCCAGATGATTATGTGACTTTTAGTCATTTTAAGCTATACAAACATACTAGTATATTGATATATACACTCGACATAATTTCAATCATAAACGATAAACTAAACATATCTCCATTTGCCTATTCTAAGGCATTACGACACAATCATATTTTTTCCAAATCATGCATCTACTCGTGCATTTTAGAATTACGAAATTTTATCCATGACATTGTAACTGATTACAATGGTCTTTCCTACTTCCCAGACATTGTGAGATACAATGGTCTCATTCATTTTTCAAGACACTGTGAGATACAATGGTCTCTATTACATTCTCAAACACTGTAAATCCTACAGTGGTCTCTATTACATTCTCGCAACGTAAATCCTACAGTGGTCTCAATTATATCCCCAGACATTGTAAATGAAGCAATTAACTCATTTATTCCTTAGACATTGTGAGTTACACAATGATCTCTCCATCATTTCTCAAGACATTGTGAGTTACACAATGATCTCTCCATCATTTCTCAGACATTGTGAATTGCACAATGGTCTCTATTATTTCCTAGACATTGTGAGTTGCACAATGGTCTTTATTATTTCCTAGACATTGTGAGTTGCAAAATGGTCTCAACTATTTCTCAGACATTGTGAGTTACACAATGGTCTCAACTATTTCTCAGACATTGTGAGTTGCACAATGGTCTAATTTACTTCATAAACATTGTAAGTTATACAATAAACTCTAGAAATTATCTTATAAAACCTTATATGATATTCTTTTACATAAAGCCCGTCACAATCTATCAATTTTCCTAATGGAAATACAAGAAATGGGATTTCTAAAGGACAAACTGATTCATCATCTACAAAAGCTGAAGTTCATCAACTTTCTCTACATTCATCAAAATTCTCTTCTGAAACCTTCATTGTTAAAGGTTCGTGATTCTAGCCAAGTATAGACTATTTTAGAATTACTTAAGATTTCCTTTACACACGTATCTACCCATACTATCTTCTATGCAATGGAATGTGAAAACATAGGTTACAAGTCTTTTATGGCCAGGACTTGCAACTGGAGGGTTTGATATCGCCTTTGCTTGGTAGACAATTTCTCAAAAGCTATGGACATATCACAAGTATACCTAATTTAGGTATTTGAAAATTTTATCGAACCTCGACTAAATATAGTCTAGTCACCTATATTTAACCTAGGGATAGTGGAACATAGTCTGACTAACTATGTTCGACTTAAAATTTTCAAATACTAAGAATAGTTGTACTAGCGTTCTGTTCAGGTTAATTTCCTACTTAAACTCGATAAACCACCAGAATTCATTAATAAGATCTAGAGACACGATAGTGTCTTACCACTCAGTAAAATCTTAACATCTTATTTATACTACCTAGTTTCATTCTTGAAATTTTCATACATGAGATAATCCGAGCTACTATCTTGGAATAGTCATCAAATCTTCTCGTCATTTTTTAGAAGTACTAGCCTGTTTAGGTTTCAAGGATGTCATTCCGCCATAATCCTTTAAATTTCACTTATGATTTTAAACAAACTTGACATCTCTACCTAAGAATAATGGTAAACGTACGCTACACTCTTCTAATCGTCAACATATCACATCATTATCTGAACCCCATTATAAATCAGTATGTAAAACTTCACAGTATCACGTTTCTTTCAAAAACTAGTAGACATAAACACTAAACAATATAGCCTTCATCCCGAAACCACCTAAGACATGATCAACTTTGGAAATGGTTTGGATAACCACTTGCGACTATCAGGACTTTCCTACAAACGGCAATTATCACATCATTATAAACCATTTCACATCAACAACATCTTATACCTTTAGGTGATCAACTTAAGCCACCACCAAAAACATAAAATGGTACATAACACATTCTATGACCAGAAACTTGAGAACGCAGAGATTAGGATTCGGCGTATACACCCTCATTTTCCTAGACACTTCAACATCGGATAACACACAAGAATTCGGACGGAATTCCATTAGGTGGTGTAGATCTGTAACAATTCGCATTTTCAGGATTTCTATCCATTCTCAAATTGTTACTATTCATCTCGAGAAATTACTATTCACTTTCACTATTCATCCCGTAAAATTTTTATTTCACATTCTCGTAAGTTAATTTATTTTAGTAATAACCTGAGAGTTTGACAATCATTAGCTCATCTTCGCAAAAGTTATTAAGAAAAACATCGTTTTAAAATTTCGTTTTGGTCGAAACACCATTTAAACATCACGCGCATAACGAAAATCAACTCTGACAATTTTTCTCACATCAGATTAATTTTTAGATCACTCATAATCAATTAGAGAATTTTTAAGATTTCATTTAAATGTTACCAAATAAACCCTGAGCCGTACGAGACTAAACTTACGTTTTAAACAATTCTACGTAGACCCAGACTTAACCATTCCTGCACTGTATTTTCTAAGATGTTCAGACACTTTTACATTTTTTGAAAAATTCAAACATATTTCCCTCGTCCTTTGACCATAAAGAAATTAACCTTGTACGTTCTACATTTTTGCTTAAATCGCGTAACTTTTAGACTTCGCGTATAACTGTTAAGTTATCACACGTATAACGAAAACCACATTTTGACATCTCATATCACTTATAGACTAATTTCAGTCTACTTTAAATAAATTCACGGTCATTTCCCTGAAATCTCGTTCTTTTCTGATAAATTGCGAATGACGCATTTTTGACCCGTGCTTCCAGCTTTAAGTAACGTTTTTGCACCCAATGAGACTTATCACTCATTTTATATTTTTATATAGAGTATAATGATGAGTTTCATCATTCCTACAAGTTTCGTATTTTTATGATACCCGGTTTTACGTTTTATGGCTTAACAACTTACGGTTGGCATTTAACGGAACCAAATCATGCTCTAAACTCAAGATAATACCAAGACTATCAACCTAAGTCATCTTATCTTCATGTGACAGCCCATATTGGGGTGAGTCACCCTTCATGTGGTTTAATCCTAACCATGCTTCATTTAGATCATTACATGTGTCCTAACTTAACCATGGTTAACATTTAACCCAATATATGGTTAACCAAACTTACCCTCCTATAAATAGCAAGTGAAATACATCCTAAAAACCCTCATACACTGATTTGGGTCGTTCATATCATAAAACAATCATATCTTCCATAATTTGATCTATAAACTCCAAGTTTATGCAAGGAAGTTTCAAATATCAAGTTACTACATCAAATCTCTAGCAAGTTTAAGTGATATTCTTGAGTTTAGATCCACTCAAGTCACTTAGAACTTCATCACCAATCCTTCAAGATTACAAGGGTGCCAAGGTGTGGAAGTCTTGCTCAATCCAAGGTCATAAGTGTTCAATCAAAGTCCTATCCTTACTAGTTACTCCTTTCGTGATTGAAAGCCAAAAGTTGTAAGCAATTAATCACCACCATCATCTCATGTTTATTATTTATAATCTTGACAATTTCATGCTATATATATAGTTACTATGTTGATTCATGATGTACATATACTCAATCACATGTTTTAATTTACATATTGTCGTAAAAGTAACAAACTAGTAAACTAGTCATATTCTACACATTTAAGACCATTAAAACCAGTCACATATGGACTTTCTAACTTACATACTATGGTAGACAAGATAAAAAGATAAACATAGCAACTTGAGTCACCCGAAACGGACAAACGAGTCAAAAGATACGGCCAAAAGAAGTTAGCAAAACCAAAACGCCGAAACTGCCTAACACAAGCTGTTAAGCAGCTGTCCGTTTTGAAAGTGGTACTTATGATCCGAATTATCAAAAAGTTAAAACACAAAAGTTGTCCGGAACGACGTTTTCCTTTGATGCTAAAGAAGCTCGGACCTTCAAAACGCTTAAATAGGCCATTATCTTTCAAAAACTGAAATTGCGCTATATATAGTTTAATGACTATACTTTTGTCACAACTAAAAGCAAACCAAGATGCCTAATGGCCATAAGCCAAGACCACGGCCACGGATAAGGTCAAAGCTGAGTCTCAAGACCATGATAGTCAAGACCAAAGCCACGGCAAGGCCATGGCTAAAGCCTCAAGGCTTATTTACCCGAGACCGTTAACTAAGGTGTTAACCTTGGCAAATCAACACTAACACAAACCAAACGACATAACTTTATATACTTACATTATCAAATGATCATATTTATGAAATGACGATACTTGTGATAACGATTATGATTTCTTAATCATAACCAAACAACCTTGTAACTTGTGTTTACAAACCATATGACACTTATGATATATAAACAAAACATATGTTTTATCTACTAAGTGCTACAATACTAGGGAGCTTCATGTGAGGGGTTTCATTTGAGTAAAACGTATCGACGGGTTGCTGGATTTACGATTTAAAGTGTCCTAGATCCTTTAACGTTTACTGCATGACCTCTGAATTATGATGGCCCAAACGGTAGTACGATATCTATAAACTAAATACGTTTTCACAACTAGACCATTTCTATAAACGACGTACACAAATACCATGTACTACATCAGGATCAACATAGAGACGTATATAGGCTTGTTATTTCTTTCGCATCATTATTTCAAACCTAAGTCGCAACATCCTATTCTAAGTTGCTCGTAGAAGTTCTCACGGCATATCCATCATTCTCATTATACATTTGATATCATTTACTCTGAGGTGAGTTCATCGCCTCACTTTCTATTACTTAATTGTTTTATAAACCCTTGGAGGAGATACATGCTTTATTTTTAAACCGGACACATTGCTTTGAAACTATATGTTTATCTGAACTGAATGTTTATTTATGCTAAGTAACAGTATTGCTATACGTCAATCGCATTTATATAATTATGTGCATATATAATTGTATCAAACCAAAGCGGGCTCAAGTATCATATACTTGAGGCAGCCGTATCAAACCAAAGCGGGCTCAAGTATCATATACTTGAGGCAGCCGTATCAAACAAAAGCCGCTCAAGTATCACGTATTGAGGCGCCGTATCAAACAAAGCGGCTCAAGTATCACGCACTTGAGAGCATGTATCAAACAAAAGCGGCTCAAGTATCATATACTTGAGTCAGTGTATCCAAACAATAATAACTGTTTTGTTTTCAACATTATGGGTGTATAACAACGTAACTCACACAAACATTATGTTTTCAACTGATTTCCTAAACTCTATGAATTTCACTCAACCTTTGTGTTGACAGTTTTAAGCATGTATTTCAGGTCCATATTGCACGAGGCTGGCACGGAGAAGCACGGATACTAAAGAAGGCTATAAATTTTATTATCATTCGAAAACCCATTTAATGTATTTTGTAAACCGTGAAACTACTGGGACCTCATTTTGTAAACTCTGTTATTTATATAAATTGAATGATAAATCCTTTTTAAAAGACTCATTTAGAGTTCGTTTTCTATTGTTATGACTGTCATGCCATGAAGTAACACCCAGTTTGAATTCCGCTGCGTATCACGAAATTGGGGGTGTTACAGAAACTGTCACATCCTTACGGATTTTGGGGACTTTTCGAACGAACAGGAAAATAAACGCCCCTGTCGTGGTTTCTTCCTCAGCCGGATAAGACTAATTAAGCCACAATAAGCATAAGCTAATAAGATATTTCCAAATTAAGCCAATAGGATCTCTTTTTTTTTAAGGTGAGTTTCCATAGTTTTACCACACTTTGACAACCACGACACAACAACAACATTAAGCCAAAATAGGTTAAGTCGAGACCAAATTTATCAATATTATCCACATGAGTTGAGCCTGACATAGTTGATTATATATATTTAGATTTCTCAAAACATAAGTCGATTATCACGATAGCAGCCAAGCAACAACATTCACTTAACAAGATTTTTGATTAACTAAATATTATTAATCCATTTTAACTTTTAGGGATAAATCAAATTAATAAATCAATTAACAAATTAAACACAATAACCATGAACCTTACAAGGATAATAGTTGGGTAGTGGGTTGGGAAGAACCGAACAAGAAACTCCAATTGAACACGAGCCCTCTTGAGTATCACCAAATTGGAGCTAGAATCAGACTATATACATCTTCAATTACAAAAGCCCTATCTTAATTTTAGAAAACCCTAAACTTCTATGAACCCTAACTTTGAAAAATTGTTTTGAGGTGATAAAGAAACTGAAATAAAGCATTCTATTTATGCCCAACAATTCGGATGGATCCAAACACCCTTTATTGACCTCGAGTTGTAGACATCTCCTTTTTTGGCTCTCTTTTCTTTTCCACAGTTGCGCTTCATGTGAGGTCTAAGATGATAGGAACCTACTTTTGGAATGAGGTTGATGATCCTTTGTGGTTTAGAAAAGAGAAAGACTTCTCTTTTGTGTTTGTCTGGGATTTAACGAAAGAGGAAGAGAAGGAGCGAAGGAAGTCAGAAAACAAAAAGGGAGATAGTGATATTACGCAGAAGGAGGAGACAAGAAATAGGTAGGATTTAATTTTTGTTTTATTATTTTTATTATTAATTGTAGAGTGAATTACATAAATCGTACTTGTGGTTTAGTAAAAATTACGGATCTTGTCACGTGATTTTTAGCGTTGTCCTGTGGTTTAAAGTTACGGATCTTCGTCCGCCCCGGTTTCAGGACCTCCCTTGCAAATACTTTCTACGTGAGGGGCTAACGTCATATTTTGGTTTTAACGACGGGTTAATTACATAAATCGTCCTTGTGGTTTGTAAAAGTTACGAATCTTGTCCCCTGGTTTATTATAATATTTTTTTAAAACTGTTTTTATTTTAAAAAATTAATTTTATTAAAAATAAAATTAAATTAAAAAATAATAATAATAATAAAATAACTTTTTAATTTTATTATAAAACGAATGAAGGCGTATAAAAACGTTTTTATACGGATTTCTCTATTTTTACGTTTCATTTGTTTTTATACGGTTTCGCTTCTTTTATGAAAATGTATGAAAACATTTTTGTACAAAAATGTATGTTTTTGTATGAAAACATTTTTTCATACAAAAACGAACGAAAAAGTGTACGTTTTTTAATGAAAATGTATGAAAACATTTTCGTAAGTTTTAGTATGAAAACGCACATTTTCATACAAAACGCATATTTAAAAATTAAAAAACGTACGGTTTTGTTTAAAATGTACGTTTTGTATGAAAAACGTACATTTCAAACAAAAACAAAAAAAAAACAAACAAACGGTTTTGTTTAAAATGTACATTTTTGTATGAAAATGTACATTTTAAACAAAACCTTACGTTTTTAAAAAACGTTTTGTATAAAAACAAGTGAAACGTATAAAACGGATAAAACCGTATAAAAACGTTTTTTTATAAAACGGACAAAGCCGTATAAAAAGCGCTTTTATATGTTTTGTCCGCTTTATACGCTTCACTTGTTTTATACAAAACGTTTTTTAAAACGCACGGTTTTGTTTAAAATGTACATTTTCATACAAAAACGTACATTTTAAACAAAATCGACGTTTTTTTGTTTAAAATGTGCGTTTTTCATACAAAAACGCACATTTTAAACAAAACCGCGACGTTTTTTTTAAATGTTTTTTTTTGTACGTTTTTGTATGAAAATGTACGCTTTTTCATACAAAAACGCATCGAAAATGTTTTCATACATTTTCATTCAAAACGCATATTTTTTCGCTTCGCTTTTTGTATGAAAAATGTTTTCATACATTTTCATACAAAAACGTAATTTTTGTACAAAAATGTTTTCATACATTTTCATACAAAAACGAACGAAACCGTATAAAAACAAATGAAACGTAAAATAGAGAAATCCGTATAAAAACTTTTTTATAACGCCTTCATTCGCTTTATAATAAAATTAAAAAAGTTATTTTATTATAATTATTATTATTTTAATTTATTTTATTTTTTAATAAAATTAATTTTTTAAAAGAAAAATGCTTTTTTAAAAATATTATAATAAACCACAGGGACAAGATTCGTAACTTTTACCAAACCACAAGGACGATTTATGTAATTAACTCCGATCGTTAAAACCAAAATATGACGTTAGCCCCTCACGTTAGAAAGTATTTGCAAGGGAGGTCCTCTTTTTGGGACCGGGTCAGACGGGGGACAAGATCCGTAACTTTTGTAAACCACAGGGACGAAACCCGCTAAAAAAAAACCACAGGGACAAGATCCGTAATTTTTACTAAACCACAAGGACGATTTATGTAATTCACTCTTAATTGTATTTTATGTACTCCGTACTGTATAAACTGCTCCGTAAGAATTAACGTATTCCCATGTAAAATACTTTCCGAGTATCCATATTTTATAAATTTTATATTTCCGGAGACGTTTTGACGAGCGAAATAATATGGTATTATTATTATCTTGACATTAGAAAATAAATTTTGTGCCCATACTATCATGGTGTCAGTACGCGTGTGGTGCCGGGACTTCGGAAAACACGATATGACTTCTCGTTTTTGAGTTATAATGATCAGAAAATAAATAATTCGCAATTTTTGACATAAATGACTAAAAATAAAAGTCGTAAAATTTACGGATTGTCACACCCAAGCACCACCAAAGTTTAGCTATCACCTTAAAACACGAAATACATGCTAAAAAGTCAGCACAAAGGTTGGGCCACGTTTTTGCACCCATAAATCCAGTAGTTGCAAAGACAGTATCATTACAGTACCGTATTATTGCCCTAAGTCTCATGACACGAAAACGTTAACATGTGTGATATCATAAAAATGATATAATTTACAGATATCACGAAATAATGTGAGTAACAATGCCCTCGTGTAGGAGCTTGCCATTCTCGTATTTATTCTCAAATAAAGTGCATTTTGGTTACCATTATGGCTAACGCAAATGGGGCGTCAACTGCCAATAGATCTATCCACTATATTCGCGTTCACTCGCAAGTCATTAATGGTTCATGATATGGGGGTCTTTTAGTGGCAACAGTGTGTACTTAGGCAATAACAATCAAGATAGCATATAGAAAGTACTTGTGTTCAGGTTTGTAACATGTAATATGTTTCAATAAACAATTAGAGTTTGTCATCAATCGAGTACAATGTTTAAGAAAAACAAGTAAAATTTGTAAGTAAAACGAGCATGTATCTCCCCCAAAGAGTTCAAAATAAGTAAGAGAGGGGCTATGACTCACCTGATACAACTGATATGATGACAAAAGTGGGTACACTGAAATGAGGCTTGGACTCTAACCGCAATCTAATACGAATGATGTGATTTAGGTCATGAAATAATGTCGTGTATGCAGTTTGAGAGAGTTCTATCACCCGTACATGTTTGTTTGTGAGTTTAGTTATAAAAATAACGTTACTTGCCATATTCTTATCAATAGTCTAAAATATAACATTTTTGGATTTTTAGCAAGTATGTATCGTAACTATAATATGAATGTTTCAGTAATATATATTTTGAAAAGTTTCCGACTCGACCAAAATATATACATAAGATTCCTGACAGCTTTAGTCCGTTTAGCCTGAATCGCTCGTTAAGACCCTAAAACCGACTTATAAGATTCCTGACAGCTTTTCGGTAAAAAGTTATGAATAGTGTTTTTATATGTCTTTCGACCAAAATTTCAGTGTGTCATAACTTATTCGTTATAGCTCGGTTTTACTATAATGAAAATCCCAATAGTTTATATCATTTTTTGAAAATAACTATTGTTAATATATTTAGAAATATTCGTATCTCCTTCGTTATAAACTCGTTTCTATCCATTCAATCGACCACATTTTCTTTATAGAATCTGTTTTCTATTTCTTTGAGAAAATCCTATAAAAATAAGTTATTTTTCTGAAATTAAAAATTTGAGCAGCGCTTCCGCGCATATTTTTCAATATCCATTTTTCTATACTAATTCCTTCAATCAACTCAAAAATCTATTATAATCTCTTCTACCAATTCTTTCAAACAAATATTTATAGTTTCAAAATAATCATAACAACATAATAAAAGTGTAACTTGATGAAAATAACTAATAAATGTGCAAAAATAGTTATGAAGTTATATTATCACGTTAACAATAATAGTTTCCACAAAATCAAACAAAATGATCCAAGACTTATTTGTTCACATTTTCTCATCCACATAATTTGTAAAATATATTTTTACTTGTTTTCAACATAAAAATTCGCAAACATGTATATAGGTGATATATGAAATTAAATGAGTTTAAATAAAGATTTAAGCTTTATAATGCATAAATAAGCATAATAAATATATAAAACACATATGTAGACTTACTTGAATATGATGAATTTATGGTATGATCAAGCACAATATAACCCCAAATGTTAAACTTATATAAACCAAGTTACTAATAGTAACCCAATATATATTTTGAACCCAAATCTTCAATCAATGAAAGAAAAGAAAGAAAAAAATATATATGGATTGTTGTAGTTTGATGTGGCTGTCGAACCAAAAAAAAAAAAAAAAAAAAAAGAATATAGGTTGTGTTGTTGTTGAAAAGAAAAAGAAAGTGAATGTTTAGTCATATCATGTCTTGAAAATATCTTTAAATAAAAGGGACAAGATCCTAAAATTAAGGAGAAACGGCAAGGAGGGGCATGGCTTATATAAAAAAAACGACACAAGTGGTTGATTTTTGTAGCTAGCTTTATAGTTATAATGTGTAGTTTGATCCCAATAATTAAAATGTAGAGTTTTTAAAATACGATAAAGAAATACCAGCTAACGTAATAATTCAAAACTTATAAAAATATTATAACTTATCAAATTAACGAATTTTAATATTTTAGATGAATCACGAGCTTGATGAAGCGTTAAAACATTGTTAAAACTGAAATCATAGACTTAAAACGCATAAAGCATAAAGGGTGCAAAGTTACTTAAAATGTGACTTATAAAATATCATTTGAATTAATAGGATGTATTAATTTAATCAGTGAAAGTATTGGATATATTATGCATACATATAACTTATAAAAAACTTTTATTTACTTAATTGAATTAAATAAATAAATATGAACTTACAACAAAAATTTGCACATGTTATGAAATGAGCATGGGAAGACAAGAAGCAAGGGGACAAAAGATTATGATGTGATGTTTCATGGAATTGATTTGACGTTACAAAATTTTCAAAGGTGATGATTTCTTGCATGTCCTCTAGTATGCTTACCCTCCTTTGACCATATTTTGTTTCCAAAAACATGTGCGCATGACACAGAAATAATGGGGTGCGTTTGATGTCAAGTAAACAAAAAAATATAATTAAAAATAAATATAATGTATACGTTTGATTGTAAGGAGAAGAGGTTAGGGTGCGTTTGAGTTTAAGTAAAAGGGGATACGTTTGGTTTGTTAATAAACGAGCTAAGGCCAAAATTAATTATGGTGTGCCGGGTTAGAGTTATAAGGCCCAAAAGAATTATCATGTTTGATTAGTTCGTTATTTAAACTGTCGTGGTATGCGTGTGAGCTCATTTCAAATGAAAAGTGATTCACGTCACATAGTTACGATTTGTAATTGCCTTGGTTTAAAAATGCGTGCATCATTGCGTAAATTGCACGCATCATTGCATTGTATTTGGAATTTCGCATCATAACACCTAATGCGAGGCCATTCCATATTGCATTCGCAATTGACCGCAATTTATCGCATTTGTGTAATGCTAGCAATAGTCGCAATTAGTGCAATTTGGAATTTAGGTTGATTTACGAAGCCTAATTATTTTAATTAGGACCTTAGTAAATTACATCCATAAAAACACACGTTGACAACCATAGTTCTTGTCCTACATCCAAATTACCCCATTTTTATTTCATTTAAGCTCCTGGTGGTGTGATTCAAGGTGTAAAACTCATATGTTATTCTTTTATGCATAATCGAATAGTTTTCTTTAATGCATAATTCTTGTCCTACAAATTAGGTAAATTCTTTAATGCATAATCGAATAGTTTTCTTCTTTCTATTGTGTTATTCAAGGTGTAAAACTCATATGTTATTCTTTTATTTAATTAGGTACAAAGTGAGTTAGTTTATTTGATTCAACTATAGAACTTATATATTGTTCAATTTTGACTAAACTTTATAATGCTAACTTTTGCTATTGATTTAATTATGAGTAAATTATGATTCTTTGTTACTGATATAACTTGTATCTTGTAAGTATACTTTTAATATATTTTAACATCATGTCATCATCTATTCTTGAATATGTTAGTGATTTATTTATAAGTTTGTTGCATTTACTTGGTAATTGGTAAAAATATAATATTTATAAATATATTTTTTTACTTTTTTAATACTAATCGCATCGCGTCTAAATTGCGCTCGCATTCACAACACGCATTACGCATCGGCCTTTGGGACCTTAAGCGCATCGGATCGCAAAACGCAATTTTAAACCAAGGTAATTGCACTTGTAAAAAAAATTTAACTCGTAAAATTGGTTAATTAACTTTAACAATGAATTACTTCGTGTTTAACACCTATTTAAGACTTGGTAAATTACGGGATGTTACATTAAGCAAAAGCTTTGCGAAGCACCAATTTTAGCTCTACCTGAAGGAGTAGAAGACTTTGTGGTAAATTGTGATGCTTCACACTTGGGTCTAGGCGTTGTTCTAATGCAAAGGAACAAAGTAATTGCTTACGCATCCCGTCAACTCAAGACTCATGAGAAAAATTATACCACTCACGATCTAGAACTCGGAGCTGTTGTATTTGCTCTCAAGTTATGGAGACAAGATTTGTATCAAACCAAATGCATAGTGTACACTGATCACAAAAGCCTTCAACACATCTTGGATCAAAAGGAACTGCACATGCGTCAACGCCATTGGCTAGAATTGCTCAGTGATTATGACTATGAGATCCGCTACCATCCCGAAAAGGCGAATGTTGTTGCAGACGCCTTGAGTAGAAAAGATCGCCCTAAGCCACTTAGAGTAAGATCATTGGGAATGGTAATCAATTCACCCCTACCATCAAAAATTCTTGAAGCTCAAATAGAAGCTCTTAAAGAAGAAAACATGCCAAATGAGAAGATTTATGGCATGCTGGAGAACGAAAATGGATTTGTGAAGAGATCAGATGGAACATTGTGTTTTAAGGATCGAAGTTGGATTCCACTTTACGGAGGTATCCGTGAGCTCATCATGCATGAATCTCATAATCTAGATCTCCATCCATCCCGGCCACAACAAGATGTATCAAGATCTTAAACTTCTATACTGGTGGCCAAATATGAAGGCTGATATCGCGGAGTATGCTAGTAAGTGTCAAACATGCTCAAGAGTCAAGGCAAAACATCAGAAACCATCCGGATTGTTAACTCAGCTAGAACTTCCCGTATGGAAATGGGAAAGGATCACAATGGACTTTATCACTAAACTTCTGAAAACTTCTAATGGTTTTGACAACATATGGGTCATTGTTGACCATCTCACGAAATCAACTCATTTCTTGCATATCAAAGAAACCGACGAGATGAGTACACTTGCTCGGTTGTATCTTAAGGAGATTGTTTCTCTCCATGGGGTACCGATTTCTATCATATCCGATCGTGATAGCTGATTCACCTCAAGATTTTGGAAAACGCTCCAAAACGCTATGGGTACCAAATTGGATATGAGTGCCGCCTACCACCCTCAAACAGATGGACAAACTGAAAGAACAATCTAAACTCTGGAAGACATGCTGGGAGCATGTGTGATCGATTTCGGAAAAGGATGGGATAAGCACTTACCTCTGACAGAATTTTCTTACAATAATAGCTATCACGCCAGCATAAAAGCAGCTCCATTTGAAGCGCTTTATGGAAAAAAATGTCGATCACCCGTTTGTTGGGCAGAAGTTGGAGAGGTACAACTTACTGGCCCTGAAATTGTTCAAGAGGCAACTGAAAAGATAATGCAAATTAAACAACGTCTACAAGCAGCTAGAGATAGACAAAAGAGCTATGCTGATGTTAGAAGAAAACCAATGGAATTCCAAGTAGGAGACCGAGTAATGCTAAAAGTATCTCCTTGGAAAGGAATGGTCAGATTTGGAAAAAGAGGAAAACTCAAACTCCGATATGTAGGACCATTCAAAATTCTGCAAAGAGTTGGTCCAGTAGCATATACGCTCGAGCTTCCAGAAGAGCTCAGTCGAGTACATGATACTTTTCACGTTTCAAACCTTAAGAAGTGTCTATCCGATGAAACCCTTGTTGTTCCTCTAAAGGACATACAACTCAATGAAAAACTTAGCTTCGTAGAAGAACCCGTTGAGATCATGGACAGGGAAGTCAAGAGGCTAAAGCAAAGTCGTATTTCTATTATCAAAGTTCGGTGGAATCATAAGAAAAGAGATGCTGAGTTCACCTGGGAAGGCGAGGATGTAATGCGTGCCAAATATCCCCACCTGTTCACTAAATCACCCATGATAACATCTGCGAGTTAAACCGAGGGACAGGTTCTCTTAAGAGGTAGGTATGTAAGCTCCCGGAAAATTTCATAAGTCATTAACAACTTAATCATGAATAAAGCATGGATTATAGCACCACAAATTTTCTTGTCATCGTTTGTGCATATCATTTGTCAAATGCATTGTAATACGCGAATTACAAGCTCAAATTGTACCGTTGTGACCTGAACAAAATCCCCTTGATCCCGATAATATTATTAATTATCAAATTTATATAAATAAAATTTTTTAAAACATATATATAATAAAACAATTAATAATTTTTTTTATTATTTAACTCTAACCGGGCCAAGCCCAACACCATCCAACTATTTCTTTAGGCTCATGTGCCACCCGATCCAAAACCAAACCCAACCCACCCATTTCCTTCTACTTGGGCCTCGTTTTCTACCCAGCCCATCGCAACCCAAGCTCAAGAACCACACTTAGAAATTTTTGTACACAAATTGCTAGTAATATTTTTAGTTGTGACTTCCTTTTTTGTGAGCGGTTGAGCAAACAAAACACAAACCAAATACATCCATCTTGGTCTCACTTGTGTTTGCGTGTGTGTGTGTAGAAAAGGGGACACAAACCAAGTTCAAGCCACCCTAAGGCAATATAAAAATACACTAATCCTACCTTGACCACCTTTGACTCCTTAAACCAAAGGGTAATGTGTTTCTCATGCAGATCTTGATTTGACATACCAAGCTCGTGCCCTATTTCTTTGGCTGCAACCATGCACGCTTCAAGACCAAATAAGACTCATCACCACCTTCCTTGGAAACTATGAAAGACTTGCATAAAATATGCAAAATACCATACTTGTTCTTCCCTACATAAACCATCCTTGAACTACTTAGTTCACACACAACTCTAAAAAACAAACACACCTCCCAATAGTTCACAGTGGTGCTTTGGGTGGAAGGAAAAAGGAAAGAAAGAATGAAACACTAAGGGGTTTAGGAAGGATAAATCGATAGATTGGGTTATAAGGAGAACAAGGGTTCCTTCTAGTCACGATCATTTCCGTCTTATCACCACTCATTGAGTGTTGTAAGTTCTTTTCCAACTCGTTCTATTTCGTTTCCTAGATTACGTTTCAATATCACACGTATATATAAGCTATGTGCACCATTATAGATCAAGGATATAAAAATGATTTGCAAGTAACGAGACATTAACAACTCATCGAGCTAAGTCATGCACATATACTACCGCTAAACTTATATCCTAACACGTTATACATTTTTCTTTGTGTACCCAAACTTGTTATCATTTTTTTAAGTATGTGTCACGTATAAACCAAGTGTATAAACGCACTCGAGAGTTATTTTTTTAAATAAAAACTTGGCTACAAACTAGCCCTCGTTGCAATATTATATTCGACCCCATGAAACCCTTGAAACCCTCCCCTCGCATTTCTCTTCAAAACCAAACACACCAGATTGGGCCTTAAGGCCTGATTCGCTCCCAGACGGTCAAGTTTAATCACTCAAGCCGGCCACTTGTGAATGGCTAACCGTAACAAACTTAAAACAGTCTGGAAACAAATGCAATGAAGATCAGGAGAGTATAGTGTTTCCCCAGGTCGTTATGTCCCAACGAGCCGTGCGAGAATAGTCAAACGTGTAGTGATCGAGAGGATTTGAATGGGAAAAGAGATATGATTTGATTATACTAAAAGAAAAAGTTTATAAATTACAGGGGCTTAAATGCAAATTAGAGAAAATTAAAACGATAAACTATATTAAATAAACGCTATCACTATTTTTAAACTGTTGTTTTTTATTACAAATTTAACTTTAAAAACTACGTGACGTACAAAAGAAAATGTGAAACTGAAGAAATATTAATCCTAAAAATATGAAAATGACATTTTTACAAACCTAATGATGTGAGAAAATTTTAAGAAAAAGAAAATTATTTTTATGACTATTTATCTAATTATTATTAATTAAAAACTAATTTTAACTATTTAATAATAACCTAAAATACAAGAAAATATGAAATAAAGCTTGAAAAATGAAATTATGACTTAGAAAAATCTAAAATAACTAAAAAGAATTTTCAAAACTATTTTTATATTTTTCTGATTATTTTTCTATTTTTTATAAATTAAAAACTATTTAAAACTAATTAAATTGCTAAAAATTACAAATTAAACTAAGAAAAATCTTGAAAAATATTTTTTTGACTTTTTATATTTATCTTAACTTAAGAAAAATGAAAAATTATTTTTTTGAAACTTTTCTGAATTAATTGTATTAAATGCTGTTTAAAAATGCCTAAAAACTGTTTTAATTAAGGAAAAATAGTAAACTGACCTAGAAAATTGTGAAAAATTCAAGATAAGTCTAAAATAATATACTAAAGCTGAGAAAAATATAAAAACAGAGGGTAGTGTGTGGGATTAAGCAACTGCAGTGCAAAGTGCTAGAGAATAAGCACTTAGAATAAGCAACTAGCCACAAATAAGCACCAAACTGAAACAGAAGCTCTAATATGCTAAAAGTACTCAAAAGTGACTTATTACAACTATCCTAACTCTCTGAATTGCAAGCTTAACAGATTTGAGGTTTTGAGCTTATGAGCTAAAAAGTTTTGGGTGCTTTGGAGTTTAAGCACAAGCTACATAATAAGCTAAAATGAAAACCAAGTTTTGGATCCTACACTAGACCTGGGTGACTACCTCTAAACCAAGAATGAGCCTTGGACAAGCTCAACTGAGCTTGTTGCAAGCTCTCAAGACAAACCTATGCACACTCGATTTAATGAAGTGTGTACAGTGGCATTTTGGACCATTTTGATAAGCGCTTTGGAGATTATAAAAAATTACAAAAATCTACAAAATTGGTAATAAGTAAATAGACCAGTTGAAGTTTTAAAAACCAAAAGTCTCACTTGATTTGACCCAGAAATGACTTAATTAAAAATCAACTCAGGTTGGTTCAAAACTGATTTTTGTACATTTGACTTTTGACAGAAATGAGAGATTTGACTTTATTGAACTATGATCTTAATTAGTGGACTGAACTTGATATATTATGATGAAATGATACTACTGCAATCTATTTCTATGATATCTAACCTCAAAACAAGTTTTTGTATTTCCAAAATTCCAACAGTCTTGAAATTAAAACAGTTAAAGCATGATTTTGACTTTTAAGGTTCAAGTGCACAAATAACTGACTCAAATGATCTTAACTACCTATATTAAGACTGATAATGCAATTTTCAAGTGCAAACTAAGACTCAATCTCAAACTTGACACACTGATCCAAACACACCTTTAGAAACTGCTTTTGCTTTGTAAACTAGACTAGTTACTGATTTAACTCATTTAACCATTTAAACTAACTCTAGTACCCTAATTACCAATACTTAAACATGTCTAAACTATTTAATGACCACAGATTTAAATATGAGCATAATGTGAAACTGCATAAAAATGAAAATGAGATAACAAGCTCACAAGTGTCCAGCAGTGATGTAGCTTATACAGAACCCATACACTACTATTCTAAGCTAATTCCAACCCATTTTAAGCTCTGCATCAACCAATATCATCACCAAATCCAAATCATCCTCAGCAGTTGACTTTTGTTGACCATATGGCTAGTTTGCTTGAAAATGACTTATAAGCTCACTCAAAGCTATAATAAGCTTAAATTGGCTTATTTGAGTTTAACCTAAGCTATTAGAAGCTTTGTACATAAGATTTTGAATTTGAAATTTTAAACAGTAAACATGATCATATGAAATTTAAGTGAAACTTTGATTTAAGGCTCAAACTGAATTACAATAACTAAATAACTTAGTTCCAATATCATAAAGCTTGAAATTACAAATTTGAAAGCTAATTAAGACACTTTAAGAAAAAAACGACATACATGAATTTAAAAAACTAACTACTCCCTCTTCAGTTGCCTCTCTTCTCTTTTTTATACTCAAACAGCTTCCCACATGTCTTCTGAGTGAATCCCACTTGTAATTTCAACCATTGGATGCTTTGAGTGGATTTTGGCCATTGGATCAAAATGGCGGAAAAGTCGCTTTTGACCACGTGCTCAAATAGCAACTAGGGGGTGGCATTTATTGTGGTGGGAAAGGTGGGTAGAGGTGATGATGAGGGGGAAGGGAAAAGGCTGAGGTGACTGGAGAGTGTTTGCAGTGCAACTTGGTGGGGAGACAGTGGTGGAGGAAAGGGATAACGTTTGACTGGGTTTGACCTGGCGTCCAAAATGATAATGACAGGGGTCCAAAACATGTATATGGCAGGGGTTCACAATACACAAAGGGTCATGGGATTAGTTTAATACAAGGACTAAACTTGCAATTTTTGAAAGACCAAGGACCATTTCTGCCAATTTTCTCAAAGTTCTTACAAGGGTCACTTTTGACAAGTTCAATAGTGCAAGGACTATTTTTGACATTTTCAAATTTTCAAAGGACCAAACTTGACATTTTTGAAAGTTTAGGGACTTAAGTTGTAAATTTGCAATTTTAAATCTCAAGGACCAATTTTGACAACTCAAGAATCCCTAGGGACTTAAAATGATATTTTCCTTTATTTTGATTTACCATGGACTGTTTTTGACAACTTTTGAAACTTGGGGACAAAACTGCCAATTATGCAAACTTGATACGTTTTTCACCAGATTTTGATATTTTTGCATTTAAAACACATAAAACACTTATTTGTGATATTTTTATCATTTTGATGCATTTCTGAGTGTTTTCAGATGTTTTTGCAGTTTAATTTGTACAAAAATGATGAGTATTTAGACACTCATCAATCCCCCACACTAAGATATTGCTAGTCCCTAGCAATGTTTTGAGAAAAATTAATGGATTTCATCTCTTTACCAAAAGCCATTACTACTGGAGTAGCCAAATGTTTCAGTTCAAGTAAGAACCTTGGTACACCGATAACCAAATGATTTTGAGCAAATCACCAGCTTTCAACGGATTTGATTTGTCTTTACCAGAAGCCGTTTGCTTCTGGACTAGCCAACTCTTAGATAAAATATCTTGGTGAGCTGATTACCAATTATGGTTTTCCACTGCCTTTACCACAAGCCATAAACTTGCGGGCTAGCCAACTCTTCATTAATTAAAGATATGGTGAAGTCAACACCATACAATTTTGGGCAAATTGCAAGCCGTCAACGGATTTGAGATATCTTTACCAAGAGCCGTTTGCTGTTGGATTAGCCAATCCTTTTGTTTATTAGACAAGGCGGACTGATAACCATAAGTTGAGTAAGTGCAAAACACTTACTAAAAAATTTTGCCAAAATGGGGAATCGGTATAATTACATGATAAAATTCGTGAGAATTCCCCCCCACACTAGAAATGAATATTTCCCTCAATATTCAAAGTACCGGAGGTTATGCCGAAACATAGAACGTAAAAGGGAAATACTACGACCATTATTTAGCAAGATTTTTTTTTTAATTTTATATACAAATGGGGAAACTCTCCCACACTAGGTGGAACACACGGTGAAAACCCATGTTTAGCTATCTTTTTGATTACCGAAGTCGCTAGCTTGACTCGACCCGAATTCATTTGTTCATGGGGAAAGTAACGTGGAAAACCAATCTCAATTGGACTTTCGCTCACAGTGTTAACAAACATATGAACATCAGAAAGTTCCACACCGACGAGATACAACCGCGGTATTGTTATTAGTAGAAACTATAAAGGATGATACCGGGTCAAAGATGGTGTCCTCATTCCCGAAAGAGAAAAGGGAAAGAGCAACCACACCATCTGTGAAGAATGGAACAAAGATGAGAATGCAAGTCCATTCCTCATCAGAAAGAAGCAAATCACCATTTTTGACATCTTTAAGCTTAAACTTGAAGCTTAGATGGTGATTGTCAAGAAGATGTCCGGAAGGGAGGGTGGGAAACGTTCTTCAATCAACGATTTTCTAGAAAAAGGATGTCCCTCTAATCAAAGTAGTATTATCAATTCCTGTTGGAATTGACTCATCACTAAGAAAGGCATCGACTTCATTCCAAAAGTTGTCATCTTCCTCATCAGGAGTGAGAGAAGGGATGGAAGAGTCAGGAATAATAAGACTAGGAGATGATGGATCATTTTTGAGCAATTCTTCAATGGGAAGAATGTCTCCCATTGGATCACAATCATCATCATCCAATTCAGATGAAACCGAGGAGAGTTTGGTTTCATCCACAGAGTTAACAAACTCGTACGACAAACCGATTCGGAGGTGGGACAAGTGGTGTGCTCTTAGAGCTAGCAGTTTCCACCACTTCCGATGAAGTCTCCGATTCTAGATCATCATCATCAAGAACACTCTTGACTTTCCTGGTACAACTTTCAAACCATTTGTTTGAACCCGGGTTGATTTTCAAAGCTTTTAGCTCAGCACGTTTTTGGTGACTCCTCTTACCGGAAATTTGAGAGTGTTGCATTGATTCTTTCCGATTTTTGATCAATTGTGGCAACACTCTGTTTGGATAGAGGTTTGGAGTTTTGGTTGATATTCAACGTGAGTTCTTCGTTGTCAACCCGTATTGTCAACTCTTCAAAGAAACACATCAATCGAGCACGACTCGTTCTCAAGAAAGCTGTCCCTAAGATGAGGGGAACTCTAGGATCTGCATCAAAGTCTACTACAACAAAGTCAGGAGGAAAGTGAAACTTTCCCACTTTCATCACGACATCCTCGGCTATCCCAAGTGGACGAGTTATGGAACGGTCCGCTAGCTCGAGTGTCATATAAGTGGATGAAAGTTTAGGAAGAGACAGTTTCTTCCATACTGAGAGTGGCATGAGGTTAATGCTTGAGCCAAGATCGGCCAAGGCGGAGCATTGAACCATCCCCAAGAAATCACACGTGATTAAAAATCTGCCAGGGTCTTCAAGCTTTTGGGAAGCTTCTTGAGAAGGACCGCTGAGCATTGCTCATTGAGAGGAGTTTTAGCCATCTCAGATAACTTATCTTTGTTGGTTAGTAAGCCTTTAAGCGTTGATGCAAATTTAGGCATTAGAACGAGAGCATCAACGAAGCTTATATCAAAGTGTAGCTCATTGAAGATTTGGAAAATTTTTCCATTTGCTCTTTGTTTTTGTCTTTGAGCTTCTCATCATTCATTCTTGATGGGTAAGGCAGCTGACTAGACTTTTGAGCCGGGACGGAAGTCATTTCGGGCTCAGAATTTGTCTTCGGAACTTCGGGTTCCGGACTTAAAGCTTGGACTATCGAAGGTGGGACGTGTGCGTACCGTGGGCTTGAGAATTGCACCTTGTCCGTTGTATCCTTGGTAACTTGACTCATTGCTCCTGGTGGAGGAGGCATTGGATTCGAAGGTCCATTGTGTGTCTTACCACTACGAGTGGTGACGGCTTTCAACTCGGCATTGGGATTAGGAATTGTATTGCTTGGGAGTCCTCCAGAAGATGATGAAGCTTGGTTCATATTCATGTTCATGAAACTGCTCATCATATTCTTCAACTCATTTGTCTGCCGAGACATTGTGGTATCAATTTCCTTTTTTAGCTCAACCCTCATGTTATTGATCTGAGTTTGCATTGAACGTATGCTTGACTCAGTAATTTTCATGAAGTCATTTGGTGGGGGAGCATGAGAAGGTTGTTGATAACTTTGCTGATTTGGAGCTTGATATGGTTGGTTGAAATTGTTCCGGTTTTGATTGAAATTTTGAGAGTTATTGAAGTTTTGTCCTTGATTCGGAACAAAGCGATTTTGATTGCCATGGTTTTGCACAGGAGGAAAACCGGGTGGTGTCATACCGCTAGGTGCGGTAGTGAGGATCGCTTGTGGTCGTATTGATTGTGGTTTACGGCTACGGAGCTTGGTAAAAGGAAGCATCGGTTGCTTGACAATCATAATACGCATGCGGACCACTACAAGTTTCACACACCTTGTTTACGGCTTTGATTGGTTCCGGCTTATGAATTTCGCTTTTGATTTCCTTTACATCTTTCATCATACAACGGATGACATCCGTTAGAGGCTATCGAGCAGCTAACTTTCAGAAGAGTTATTGGATGAAGAAGCATGAGTGTTTGGAGTATTGACTTTGTTGCGAGAAATAGGAACTTTTGATTTTTGCTCGTAAATCTCAATCACATCTTTAGGCTTACGATTCAAGATATTGCCACCGGCGGTTGCATTCAAAGAATCTTGATCGTTACCGTTCAACCCATTATAAAAGATATTAACTTGTTGAAGCTCCGTGAATTCATGATGGGGCATTTCCTGAGGAGATCTTTGAATCTCTCCCATGCCTCTCCAAAGTTCTCATCGAAATTTTGACGAAATCCAGAAATTTCATTTTTAAGATTAGTCGTCTTTGATGGAGGAAAGAAATGATTGACAAACTTTTGAACAAGTTCCTCCTAAGTTTCGATGGATCGAGGGGTTCTTTTTCCGACCAAATCCGGGATGTCCCCTCAAGTGAGAATGGAAATAGCATCAACTTGATTACTTTTTGTGGCACATCCTTGAAATTGATGGTTGAAGTCAACTTGTTAAACCAACGGATGTGTGCATACGGGTCTTCTCGGTCAAACCCGTGGAATTGATTTGTAGACACAAGTTTGATCAAATGTGTCTTCAATTCAAAGTGATCAGAATTGATTACTGGTAAAATGATGGCATCTCCATAACCTTCGGTGGGTGCCTGGAGCATTTCCGCCATAGTTCGCTCGTCGCCATATTGTTGTTTGAAATAGTACGAATCTCGGGTTCGACTATTTGGGCAGTACGTCTACGAGAACGTCTTCTAGGAATTTCGCTAGATCACTGAAAAGGACTCAATGATCTAGAAGAACGAAAATGCGATGCACTAGAGTTAACTCTAAAAGATCTCAGAGTTAAGGAAAGGAATTATGAAATTGGTGAAAATGGGGTAAGAAGAATCTTTTTGGGTTTTATGTTTTGACAAGTAGATATCACAACAAATCCAAGTAAAACAAAATCGAGGCAAAACAACAGTGAACTTAAACCAATAATCACAAGATGAATGGCTTCTTTGAAAAGGTACACCACTCACAAGGACACAAAGGCAAGTTTTAATCTTTGGTTCGTGAACTTATTATGGTCATTACCCCGGTTAGGTAGTACACTGCCTTGGTTTGCGGTGGTAATCTTTTATGTTGTTATTATTAAAGAAAACGACAAATCTTTTTGTATTTTTATCTTTGATACATATATAGAAACAAAAGGAAAATATTTTTGTGTTTTATACGTTTTTGGATGTTTTTGGGTTTTTGGATTTTTTTATAAGGAAATATATATAGATATAGATAGATGGTATGAACAAGGATTGAATATCCAAATCACTAATCTGCTAAACGTAAGACAATTAGAAGGCTCAACGCGCCAAAATTTGGTTCGGCCCCAGACGGTCAAGTTTAATCACTCAAGCCACTTTGTGAATGGCTAACCGTAACAAACTTAAAACAGTCTGGAAACAAATGCAATGAAGATTAGGAGAGTATAGTGTTTCCCGTGTCGTTATGTCCCAATGAGCCGTATGGAGAATATTCAAACGTAGTGATCGAGAGGATTTGAATGGGAAAAGAGATATGATTTGATTATACTAAAAGAAAAAGTTTATAAATTACAGGGGCTTAAATGCAAATTAGAGAAAATTAAAAAGATAAACTATATTAAATAAACGCTATCACTATTTTTAAACTGTTGTTTTTTATTACAAATTTAATTTTAAAAACTACGTGACGTACAAAAGAAAATGTGAAACTGAAGAAATATTAATCCTAAAAATATAAAAATGACATTTTTACAAACCTAAAGATGTGAGAAAATTTTAAGAAAAAGAAAATTATTTTTATGACTATTTATCTAATTATTATTAATTAAAAACTAATTTTAACTATTTAATAATAACCTAAAATACAAGAAAATATGAAATAAAGCTTGAAAAATGAAATTATGACTTAGAAAAATCTAAAATAACTAAAAAGAATTTTCAAAACTATTTTTATATTTTTCTGATTATTTTTCTATTTTTTATAAATTAAAAACTATTTAAAACTAATTAAATTGCTAAAAATTACAAATTAAACTAAGAAAAATCTGGAAAAATATTTTTTTGACTTTTTATATTTATCTTAACTTAAGAAAAATGAAAAATTATTTTTTTAAAACTTTTCTGAATTAATTGTATTAAATGCTGTTTAAAAATGCCTAAAAACTGTTTTAATTAAGGAAAAATAGTAAACTGACCTAGAAAAATGTGAATAATTCAAGATAAGTCTAAAATAATATACTAAAGCTGAGAAAAATATAAAAACAGAGGGTAGTGTGTGGGATTAAGCAACTGCAGTGCAAAGTGCTAGAGAATAAGCACTTAGAATAAGCAACTAGCCACAAATAAGCACCAAACTGAAACAGAAGCTCTAATATGCTAAAAGTACTCAAAAGTGACTTATTACAACTATCCTAACTCTCTGAATTGCAAGCTTAACAGATTTGAGGTTTTGAGCTTATGAGCTAAAAACAGTTTGGGTGCTTCTTGGAGTTTAAGCACAAGCTACATAATAAGCTAAAAATGAAAACCAAGTTATGGAACCTAAAATAGACCTGGGTGACTATCTCTAAACCAAGAATGAGCCTTGGACAAGCTCAAGCTGAGCTTTTGCAAGCTTCCACAAACCATATGCACACTCGTTAATACTTGAGTGTACAGGCATTTTGGACCATTTTGATAAGCGTTTGGAGATTAAAAAAATTACAAAAATCTACAAAATTGGTAATAAGTAAATAGACCAGTTGAAGTTTTAAAAACCAAAAGTCTCACTTGATTTGACCCAGAAATGACTTAATTAAAAATCAACTCAGGTTGGTTCAAAACTGATTTTTGTACATTTGACTTTTGACAGAAATGAGAGATTTGACTTTATTGAACTATGATCTTAATTAGTGGACTGAACTTGATATATTATGGTGAAATGAAACTACTGCAATATATTTCTATGATATCTAACCTCAAAACAAGTTTTTGTATTTCCAAAATTCCAACAGTCTTGAAATTAAAACAGTTAAAGCATGATTTTGACTTTTATGGTTCAAGTGCACAAATAACTGACTCAAATGATCTTAACTACCTATATTAAGACTGATAATGCAATTTTCAAGTGCAAACTAAGACTCAATCTCAGCTTGACACACTGATCCAAACACACCTTTAGAAACTGTTTTTGCTTTGTAAACTAGACTAGTTCTTGATTTAACTCATTTAACCATTTAAACTAACTCTAGTACCCTAATTACCAATACTTAAACATGTCTAAACTATTTAATGACCACAGATTTAAATATGAGCATAATGTGAAAACTGCATAAAAAATGAAAATGAGATAACAAGCTCACAAGTGTCCAGCAGTGATGTAGCTTATACGTAACCCATACACTACTATTCTAAGCTAATTCCAACCCATTTTAAGCTCTGCATCAACCAATATCATCACCAAATCCAAATCATCCTCAGCAGTTGACTTTTGTTGACCATATGGCTAGTTTGCTTGAAAATGACTTATAAGCTCACTCAAAGCTATAATAAGCTTAAATAGGCTTATTTGAGTTTAACCTAAGCTATTAGAAGCTTTGGACATAAGATTTTGAATTTGAAATTTTAAAAAGAAAACATGATCATATGAAATTTAAGTGAAACTTTGATTTAAGGCTCAAACTGAATTACAATAACTAAATAACTTAGTTCCAATATCATAAAGCTTGAAATTACAAATTTGAAAGCTAATTAAGACACTTTAAGAAAAAAAACGACATACATGAATTTAAAAAACTAACTACTCCCTCTTGCCTTGCCTCTTCTCTTTTTTATACTCAAACAGCTTCCCACATGTCTTCTGAGTGAATCCCACTTGTAATTTCAACCATTGGATGCTTTGAGTGGATTTTGACCATTGGATCAAAATGGCGGGAAAAGCTGTTTTTGACCACAGGCTCTGAAATAGCAACTAGGGGGGGGTGGCATTTATTGTGGTGGGAAAGGTGGGTAGAGGTGATGATGAGGGGGAAGGGAAAAGGCTGAGGTGACTGGAGAGTGTTTGCAGGCAACTTGGTGGGGGAGACAGGTGGTGGAGGGAAAGGGATAACGTTTGACTGGGGTTTGACCTGGCAGTCCAAAAATGATAATGACAGGGGGTCCAAAACATGTATATGGCAGGGGTTCACAATACACAAAGGGTCATGGGATTAGTTTAATACAAGGACTAAACTTGCAATTTTTGAAAGACCAAGGACCATTTCTGCCAATTTTCTCAAAGTTCTTACAAGGGTCACTTTTGACAAGTTCAATAGTGCAAGGACTATTTTTGACATTTTCAAATTTTCAAAGGACCAAACTTGACATTTTTGAAAGTTTAGGGACCTAAGTTGTAAATTTGCAATTTTAAATCTCAAGGACCAATTTTGACAACTCAAGAATCCCTAGGGACTTAAAATGATATTTTCCTTTATTTTGATTTACCAGGGACTGTTTTTGACAACTTTTGAAACTTGGGGGACTAAAACTGCCAATTATGCAAACTTGATACGCTTTTTCACCGATTTTGATATTTTTGCATTTAAAACACATAAAACACTTATTTGTGATATTTTTATCATTTTGATGCATTTCTGAGTGTTTTCAGATGTTTTTGCAGTTTAATTTGTACAAAAATGATGAGTATTTAGACACTCATCAAGGCCCAAACACATGCAAACCTTGGCCCAATGACGGTTTAAACCGACCCATTTAGTAAAATAATAAGCTATAAGTTTCAAATAAGCTAGAACAATTATTTTGCAAAAGTTTAATAAGCTAAATGTAAAATTGGACTAAATTTGTGATACATGAAAAGCTAAAGGGGTGTTTTATACGTACTAATGTAAGCATGAAAAGTTTAGGGTGAATTGCGTAAACTCTTGAAAGATAAGGGATGTTTTGTACGTGAAATTTAGGCAGGGGAAAAGTCTAGGGACTGATTTTGGTAATTTCGGCAAACTAGTTTTAAAAGTGGAATAAAAGTTTTGTGTTAAAAATATAAACTTGGAAACTTGAGGGACCAAAAGTGTAAATCCACTTTTGAAATAGTTTGTCAAAAATAGTTTTATCTAGGGACTAAAACTGTCAAATTTGAAAACTTTGAATATAAAACATTTTTGGGTATACAATGTAATTTTTCCAAAGTTGAGGGACTAAACTTGTACATTTTTAAACTTGAGGGTAAAAAGTGTAAATTTAGAAAAAAGTTTAGAAAACTTGTAAACTTATCACGACTTCATGAAAATGAGTATTTTGAAGACCTAAAGTCTATAACGAGTATTATTATGTCGATAATTAACTAAACTTGTATATATATAATTATAAGTAAATAATTATATGAACCCGTTAATCGATATCGACGCACTTTGAAAGTAAACAAACTAAAATTCTCGACAACATCGTTATTTTCACAAATCAACAACGGGGAACATTTCACTTATGTATAAGTGTGAATTTTGATAAATATCAAACTAAGTCGATATAGAGCGTATTTTAAACTTACAACAATAAGCACTACCCACACACACTATAACGCTCTATTGAATTGAATAATTAAATGCTCTATTGAATGGTATATTCAATGCTCTATCATTTTGGTCGTGAACCAAAAGTTTGTCATATTCTGAGACTTGCCATCTCGTTCTTAGGTTCCGGATTGGAGCCTCCGCTATATCATACTTGATCTCTTGTGCTTGTTCATTTCCGCTAAGGTGAGTTCATAGCCTCGCTTTTACTTTTATTTACAAACCCCGCAAGGGAGATACATGCTCTAAACTAGAACACAAGGTTTTACAAACTGTTCGCTACTTGATTATTGGAATTGCCTAAGTATTTAGCCGAAAGACCCCTGCATCATGAACCATTAGTCACTTGCGAGTGAACGCAGATATCGTGAATAGTACTATGGGGAGTAACGACCCCGTCTTGGTTATCAAAAATAACCAGGGCGCACCATATTTGAATTGCATTAGGTAATTGGCTATTACCTCTTTGGGGGCAAACTATTAACGTATACCAATAATTTGGTGAATGTAGTTGAGTATTGGTTGCATGAGCTTAGCGCATAATAATCTCTGATTTTCTTTATGATAAGTTGTTAGTTTACAATTATCATGTTCATGTTCTTGTGTTTAAACTGATTAACTAAAACCTATGGATTTCACTCAACATTTTTGTTGACCTTTTAAGCATGTTATCTCAGGTAATCATTTAAGATCATATTCATGGCATGGAGCGAGCAATGCAAGACCTTTATTTTGTGGTGTAAAACATAACGTTATCATTTCTTACAAACTCATGACTAGTCTTTTGTGTATCATCTTAAACAATTGGGAAGTATTTTGTATCCAACTATGATTTTTTCTTGAATGATAACAACTTTTCTTAAAACGTCTCTTCTGAGTTGTTTTCTATGATTATTGATTGTGATCCTCATCCAAGAAACACCCCGATTAGTCTTCCGCTATCATGTTTGTTTTTTTGGGGGTGTGACATTTACTAAATGATGATAGGCATTAGGTTTAACCCTTGTTTTTAGCCCACATTTGTTATAATAATTAATCTCATCGGTTAAGTAATTGACCTTACATCCTTGTTGTACTCCTTTTTAGTTCAAGATACCTCTAGGTTACCCTTCTAAGTCTATCCTTTCGCGGTTCTCATGATATTTCAGTGAATTTCGAAATATTAGTGAAGAGCACTGTTTACACCCTACTAAAATGTTACACCCGAATCATCTTAGCCCCCTTGAATGCACTCATTTTTAGTGCATTATTGTGAAACCATATGTTAAACCCTTAGTTAATTGTCTAATTTGCTACACGGTTGCTAAGTCGAGTCATATATTGTATATATCGTTTTGGGATGATTCAGACTCATGGTAGATTTTTATTTATGGAGTAATAGGGAATAACGTCAAATTATTACCCCTCTATGTACGTTAATGTTGAAGTACTCCACGTGTTTTGATCATCGTAATTTGGGTCATTAGTTAGTTTATTATTATGCAACAATGCAAGTGTAGGGATGCAATTATAAATTCCAAGTTATTTATGTTAATATGTTATAGCAGATTAAATGATGGCAAAAGGGTAAAAAATTAAATTAAATTAAAAAATAGAAAAAAAAAGAAAAAAAAAACGTACTGCCATCCTGCTTATGTTTAAGTCAAGAAAGTGTCAAGAAAAGCAACAAAAGAATAGTAGAGTTTGTTTATCGAGTTTTAGTTTAGTAACGCTACATTGTACATGTAATTAACTTAGATAATTAGCTTGCCACCAGTTTAAATTTCCCCATAACCCCCGGGTAACCGTGCTTTTTTTACCTTTACACCTAAAATTACGACCCTTTATAAAGACCTCTTTGATAGTTTATCCTAGGTTCTTTGATAGTTTATCCTAGGTGCTTATGCCAAAGTAGTAAAGGTTTGATCCTTTATCAAGCCTATAGTAATGTGTGTGCTATGATAGGTAGTGAGTATTCATTTTCCCATTTCCATACTGTTATATCATTTATACACCTGAAAGATGAGAGAATCCAAACACTTATGTGAGGTGCTAATATATAATTTCCGTTCTTGTTAGATTTTTTGTTGAACAAGTTATGTTGTAAACTATCTTTGAATTAATGCTAAATGCCCCAAATTTGTAATTTGGTTAGGATAAAAACACATTTGCTTGAGGACAAGCAAATCCCAAGTGTAGGAATATTTGATGAGGTTTAATTTTGTGCATTTTTAGGGGGTTATTTAGCCTCTAAATTTGTATATATTTGATCATTTATTGTCCTAAATCATTTCTATTTAAGTTTTAGGTACTTAGGACATTTGCTGGAAATGACGAGTTTTGAGCTCGATTAGATGAAAAACCAAAGAATATGCTAAAGACGTCACGAGAAGGCCTCGTTGTGACAACGTCACAGCCACAACGTATCACCGTCACTTGGGGGTGCTGACCATACAATGGCTGGAGATGTTTACCACTGACGGCGTCAAGGCTAAATGTATGAAGGCTGACGGTGTCACAACTTCAACGTGACATTGTCACAACTATGTTGGTTCAAAAACGAAACCCTAGAAGACAGCGATCTGGCGGCTTCACAACCTCAACGTGACATCGTCACAACCAGAAAACTATAAATATTATCGCATTTTTTCATTATGGGGTGTGCAACTTTTGAGAAACTTACACCACCTAGATTAGGTCGTTTTTAACAGCTTTTTAGGCCTTTTTGGCTATTTGAGACCTCATGTATTATTGATTTAAGTTATCTAATCAATTATTCAGTTATGTACTATTATTTGTGTTTGCTTAGGATTGTATGAAACCTAGTTATTAATTGTGTTAATACAAATATCGTCATTAAACGTTATTTATATTTTATGATCTTTACCTAAGTTTTGTTAACGACAAAAGTAAATTTTATTTTTATGAAGTATAAAGCTTGTCAAGATTAATAGATATTAAAATAAGCTTTCCTTAAATAAAGTCTTCATCATTTAAGCATTTACATCTTATCACATTTTGATTAGTTATGTATCAATTAACTTTGATATCTTTCTAAATCATAATGTGCATCAACATTTTTAGAACAAGTATGTTTTAGTTTCTTAAACACAACATTACATATGTATTTACTTTTAACATATTAATTTTAAAAATAGAAAATAGCATATTACATCATGGCTTGCATCACATTGGAAATCTTTAGAAGATTTCATACAATATGTTGTTTAGATTTGGACTCTACATATCCTATATGATCTTGGTTAGATTTGGATGATCTTGGAAAGATTTTTGTGATCTTTATTGTCAGACCAACAGAACCAAAAAATAACAAGGGCGGAACCCTTTTTTTTGGTTCCGTGGTCCGTGGCCACTGCTGTTCATTTGGCCTATAAATAGCAAGCCAACCCAAGTTGTTTTCTCATCCCTTCTTAGCATAAAACACATACATTCTCTCATTCTATTACATCTAACTCAGTTTCATTTCATTATAGTGATCATCTTTTGTAGCAAAAAAGATCAAGGCATAATCAAGCTTCAACAAATAGTTGGAAGGCTTGTTTGTTTTGTTGTTGTGTGATCTAGTCTTGTTCATACATCATTGTTGTACCAAACCATCTTGTGGAAAACTAGAAGGGGGGTTAAATAGTTTACCGATTAAAAAATTTGTTTTGAAACTTATTAAAAGGTCAATTGACTTTGATCTTAGATATGTTAATCAATATGCAAGCAATATATATATATATATATATATATATATATATATAGAGTAAATAAGGAAAGAAACAATCAAACCGCGACAAGTTGTTTATAGTGGTTCGGTCTACAAGGATTCTTTTTCCTTGCCCTACTCCACTCCCCGAGTCTTACACTCGAGAGTTTAACTTCACTAGTCAACAAGCTCCTTTCACCGGCGGAGAAACCTTTACACTTCGCTTACACACTATTTCTGACACTAAGCTAGATGTCGAGTTCTTTTCAAGGGTACAACCACTCCCACACACTATGTATTTTAAGGACTAAAATATTAACCACTCACACTCACAAGATTATGATGGTTTGGTACAACAATGATGTATGAATCAATACTAGATCATACAACAACAAACAAACAAGACTTCCAACTATTTGTTGAAGCTTGAATATGCCTTGATCTTCTTTGCTACAAAAGAGGATCACTGTAATGATATGAAACTGAGTTAGAAATGTTAGAGAGAAGGAATGTATGTGAATATGCTAGAAAGGGATGAGAAACAACTTGGTTTGGCTTTGCTATTTATAGCCAAAAATATCAGCAGGCACCATGGACCACGAATCCCTCAAAAGGGTTCCGCCCGTGTATTAATTTGGTGCCGCCGGGGTCTGACAACAAGATCACCAAAATCTTACCAAAGTCAACCATATCTATCCAAGATTGTGTAAGATATGTAGAGTCTAATTCTACACAAAATATCTAGTGAAATCTTCTAGAGATTTCAATGATGCACTACTTGATGTCATGTGTTGTATTTCTATTTTTAGAAATATGTTAAATGTAAATGCATATGTAATGTTTTTGTTTTTAAGAAACAAAACATGCGTGATCTAAAAATGTTAATATACATTATGGTTTAGAGGCATATTAACAATATGATTAATTAACATGTAAATGCTTGAGAGATGAAGATATTATTTGGTAAAAAGCTTGTTTTAATATCTATTAAACTTGAAAAGCCTTAAGCTTTATAAAAATTAAATTTACTTTTGTCGTTAACAAAACTTAGGTAAAGATCATAAAATATAAATAATGTTTAATGACGATATTTGTATTAACAATCTCCCCCTTTTTGTTGAGGACAAAACATAAATTTTATTTTTATAAAAGATATAAAGTTTGTACAAGAGTTATAAAAATATGAAATTAATTTTAAAACTTGAAAGATTTAGATAAAGATGATAATGCTAGTATGTCCAATTTAGACATGATGTTGACTTTTTAAAAAGTCAAAGTATGCAGTTGACTTTATTTGAAAGTCAAAGTCTTCATTAGTCAAAGTGTGATGTTGACTTTTCAGAAAGTCAAAGTATGCATTTGTCTTTTTATAGAAAGTCAAAGTCGTCCAAGTTCTATAATATTTCTCCCCCTTTTTGTCTAAAAAAAAAGAATATTCGAGGCGGAATATGTAATGAGCCCGAGCCATTATCTCCCCTTTGGCCAATGCTCCCCCTAAATTGGATGCCAAGAGAAAGATACATGGATTTTGAAAAAGCTACAAAAAAAGATGTTAGTAATAACCATCATCATAAGCATTTCCAATCACCATGTAACAATCAACAACAATATAAGAAACACCATTCATTTGTTAAAATTTTTCATGATATGAAAATCATGAAAAGGGGACACAATGAAGTGTTAATACATGAATAAAAACCTAGAAAATAAAAAATAATCCTAGAAAAATAAAATACTTAAAAAATGGACTAGGAACCTCCTATTGAGGTGGTGGATGAGCAAGAGAATTGATGCGCTCTAGGATGTGATTGAGGATGAACCTCATTTCATCTTGTAGCTCATGGACCATGACTTGGGTCCTTTCGGTAATGTGGGCGGTTCGCTTACAATTTGAGCAACCGTGTCTAGGAGGGTAGTATGGTTTATGATTTTGTGGTGGTTGAATGGTGGAGTTGTTGGTTTTGGTGGTTGGAGTGGTGATTATGGAGGCTAGCAAAGCACTTTGCATTTGTATGGTCTCACTAAGTTGAGAGTCCACCATATTGGAAAATTGATGGAGATGATTAAGCTCGGCTTCAATCTCCCTTTAGTGGGGTGATCATCCCACATGGATTCCTCAATGTCCTCTATATGAGGAGGCATGGATGTTGGAGGTAGTGGTTGATCCCCATACAAAGGACCATGGATTTCCTTGTGAATAGGATGGAAAAGAAGAGGTTTAGGCCCTAATGGGGCGTTTGGATCAAATGATGGACGTGGAGACTCATGAGCTATTCGCTCGATAGTACCAAAGGATGGTAGTGGTGGTGGATGATTGGGCCTAGGAGGTAAGTCTGTCCAAGTCCTCCAAGAATGGGTTTGGAGAAGTAGGTGGTGTGGAGAATAATTCTAGTGGGATGAGTGTTAGAGATTTAGGAGGTGATGGTGATTTGGTAAATTGGATAGGAGCCGGTGGTGGTGAGCTAGTGATAGGAGTCTTTGTTGGTGGTGGAGTAGTGATAATGATAGGTGATTTTGGAGGTGGTGTAGGAGTAGCCAAAGTGAGGAAGTTCTTATCTCTTATGGGAGATGAGATGGTTAAAGGGGAGGACTCGGAAGAGGATCTTATGTTGACAAAGCAACATAGTCTTACCCTCATTCTAGCCGTTCTCTTGCAAGGCTTGGTTGATGGAGAAGACTTAGTCATTTTAGCTTAAGGTTTTGCTAGTAGATGAGAAGATTTGAGAAAGTGTAAGGAAGATCATCATAGAAGATCTTAATTTATAGGATTATGAAATTATGGAGAAATGTGTTTGATTTGATGTTAAACCAAAGAAGATATGAGGTTCCTAATGATTTAGAAGTGGTTTTAATGCAAGTAATATCACCCAAGTCAATCCATACAAGAAGGATGGAGTGAAGTGACAAAGATATGCAATAAATGTGTTCTAATGATTGTGGGATCTTTAGAATCAGATCACCCACGGATTGCAAGGAACCAAATTTTTGGTTCCTTCCTTTATGAAAAAGGGTTCCTTGGGTGAATTTTTGGAATTTTTGGATTTTGGTGGGAAATGGATATCCTATATGCCTAAGTATGTTAAACTAGTTCTAATATGGGTAAAAACTAGTAAGAACTATCCTAGAAACAAGTTATGGTAATTTGGAATGTTGAAATAAGCGAAATTTAGAAAGTTACCTGTAGGATCCACGACACCAATTTTTTACACAAGCGGAACCCTTATTTTGGTCCGCCTGGGTCCTGCAGTTTGGCGGTACCAAGAATTACAACAGACAGAACCAAAAAAATGGTGCAGTCTGGTCTGTGGTGATCAAAAATCTTCACAGACCTATATTTTAACTATCGGGGACTTTTCCGAAACCTGAAATTTTGCTTAAAACATATGACATTATTTATTTCTAGTTAGGAAAAGTCGATAACACATATACAAACATAGTGGAGCATAGACATTGACCAAGGGCTAACGATTTTCACATAAAAGTGAAAATGGGTAAAATTTGATAACACACTTGTGATATCCCCCTGCATAAACCGGTTAGCATACAACTTTGTTTTAAGTTATTTTATCATCCTACAAAGTAAAAACAATCAAATAGTATCATACACCATTATTTTTGTGTTGTTCCAAACACTCCTTTAAAGAAACCTCAGTTATCCAACTTCTTGTAGATCTTTGTCATCATCCTTCCAAGGCACTTGAACATCCCCTTGGTTTGCTTGAACTTCTCCGATTCATTCTCAATCTCGGGGAGAGATGCATAGTACTCTTGAGGTGGAAGACGAGAATTTGGGAGACCGTCTTCGGAGCTATTTGATGATGATGATGATGAAGGAGTTGGAGGTTTTGCCCTTTTAACTTTAGTCTTAGCCACTCGCTCGTCACTCAAGGGCACAAATATGTGAGGGATGAGAACATAGTCTAGCTTCAACCCTTGTGGGCTTGGTGGAATGGGTGCAAATGCTCTATAGAGACGGGTGAGTAGCATACCGTAAAGAAAAGCGACCGATCCTTGAGTTGGAATATCTACCATTCTCCTAGCACTGTAGTAGGCTAAATTGAATGGTTGACGAGTGGACAAGTTGTAGAGCATGTGACAAAGGCAAGCATTGATATTGTCTCTATTTCCTATAGTGCTAATTACATTCGCTCTAAGGAGTTCCTCCCACTTCTTGAATTCAGATGACGTCCTTATCTGCGAAAGGAGTTTGGTGGGGAAGATAGCGGTCATTGATTGCATCAAGGATAGTGAGTGACCACTTATCCGAGTAAACACATGTACCACGGTTAGGAATTCCTAGCACATGAGCAAATTGGTTTAGGGAGATGGAGTAGTCAGTTTGATTGATCCTAAACCTAAGAGCCATTTGATCGTCCTCATCAGTGACAGAGACAACACTAGCATAGAATTCTAAAACAAACCTAGGACAAACGGGTTCATCGATGTCGAGGAGACAATCAAAGTTGATAGTGGCAAGCTCTTGACGGAGATTAGTTCCGTCGACAAAGGAGGAATAAATGGTCCTACCCTTATGGAAGTACCTTTGCTCTAGACTCTTAAAGATTTCGACTTGTTCCTTGGTGATACCCTTGGTTTTGTAGTGTTTAGGGATGTAGCTAAGAGTATCCTTGTGATCATAGAATTTTGCGGCTACCATGGTTGTTCCTATGAGCAAGAATTTGCATGTTAAAAATAAAAACAAACTTAGTGTTTTGGTTCTAGTGTGTGCCTATATGAAAAGAATTTGGAGTTGCGGTTATCTTGACTTATTTTATGCATAAAATGGTTTTTAATGAGGGTGTTTGGCAAAAGGCATGAGATAACCCAAACGCTCCTAATTCAATGTGGCTTCATTTGAATGTACCCGGGAATACATATTAGTTATGCATTACCTTTAGTATTCAAGAGCATTATGCAAGTGATGAAAATTTACGTTTCTATTTGTATTAACAATGAAAAATTGTTTTCCTACAAGTGAGAACCTTTTCAAAATTTTGACATGGGATTTTTGTTTAATTAGAATAAGTCCTTATAGTAATTCTCTTTTAATTAGTGGGAAACATGATTAGTTTATGGAATGTGACAATGTAGTATCTAATTTCAATGACTAGTTATGCAATTTGCCAATTGAATCCATGTTTTGTATAAGAATATACATAATCCCCATATAATGATTTTGTGCACAATTTAGAATCCTAGACTCAGAATTAAGAGAAGTAATGTAGTTAGGATACTTACAATGATGTTATCTTCAGTGATTAATGGGTGAGAAAGTCTCAACAATGAGGTAGGTGTGTTGTTGATACGTTTTGGTAAAGTGAGTTGTGAGGAAGAAGATGTTTTGTAAGTAGTATTTTTGCTACTGTTGTCACCACGGACCAGACGGCACCAAAAATTTGGTTCCGTCCTTGTTGTCGTTTGGTGTCGTGGGAACAGTAGCTGACTTAAGCTAATTTGTTTTGTTTTGTTTGTTCTAAGTTTTAGACTATGTTTTAACTACATGTTTGGTTCCATTAGCCCTAAACCAAGTCTAAGAAGATTAAATGGTTCTCGTTTGAGAGGTTTAGTTAGGATGTCGGCAATGCTGTCTTTGGAGGATACTTTCTCAATTGAGATGTTTCCTTTTGAACATTGTCGAGAAGAAAGTGATGGCGGATTTCAACATGCTTCGTACGAGCATATTGGACGGGATTTTTGTTGAGATCAATAGCTCCTTTGTTGTCGCAAAGTATAGAAATATCGTTGAGATGAATTCCGTAATCCACGAGAGCTTGCTTCATCCAAAGAGCTTGTTGACATGCTTTTCCGGCTGAGACATATTCGGCTTCAGTAGTTGAGATAGCTAGAGCCGTTTGCTTTTTGCGAACCATGAGGCTAGACAATGTCCAACAAAAGTACAAATACCACTTGTACTTTTCCTATCGACATAGTGACCGGCATGGTCTGAGTCGGCATACACTATAGTTTTTACACCCGTTCCTTTAGGATACCATAATCCTAAACATGTCGTTCCCTTAATGTATCTAAATATCCTTTTTAATGCTGCTAATTATGATGCCTTGGGATTTTCTTGAAAGCGAGCACATAGACAAACACTAAACATAATGTCGGGTCTACTAGCCGTGAGATAAAGTAGGCTACTGATCATTCCTCTATATTTAGTGTTTTCTACCGATTCACCTTCCTCATCCTTGGTGAGTTTAGTGTCCGAAGACATAGGTGTCTTAGTTGGTTTTGAGTCTTCAAGACCAAATTTCTTAAGCATATCTTTAATGTATTTAGATTGGTTAATGAATATGCCATCTTCTAGTTGCTTAATTTGAAGTCCTAGAAAAAAGTTTAACTCGCCCATCATACTCATCTCAAACTCGTCGTGCATGATTTTAGAAAAATCATCACATAGCTCTTGACAAGTTGATCCGAATATGATGTCATCAACGTATATTTGAACTATGATAATGTGTGATTCCTTTTTCTTAGTAAAAAGAGTATTATCTACTAATCCCATGGTATATTTGTTTTCAACTAGAAAAGTCTTAAGTCGATCATACCAAGCTTTTGGTGCTTGCTTAAGTCCGTATAATGCCTTCTTGAGTTTGAAGACATGATGTGGTTTCTCAAAGTCGGTAAAACCGGGAGGTTGAGCAAAATATACTTCTTCATTAATAAACCCATTAAGAAATGCACTCTTAACATCCATTTGAAATAATTTAAAGTCATAAGCTCATGCATATGCAAGTGAGATTCATATAGACTCGCGTCTAGCTACGGGTGCATAAGTTTCGTTATAATCAATCCCTTCTTGTTGATTATAACCTTGTGCGACAAGCCTAGCTTTAATTTGTTTCTAGACACTATACCATTTTCGTCCATTTTATTTCGAAAGACCCATTTTGTTCCAATTATAGTTTGATCTTTAGGTTTGGAACCAACTTCCAAACATCATTTCTAACAAATTGGTTTAGCTCTTCTTGCATAGCAATTACCCAATATTCATATTTTATTGCTTCGTTTATGTTTTTTGGTTCAATGGTTGATACAAAGGTAAAAGTAATTGCTTTGAATTTGGGCTTGTGATCTTAACGTTCTTTGATTTAGTTGTCCTATGACCTTTTCTAAAGGATGACTTTTGGATTCTTTGATGTTTATAATTTCATTATTTAATGGTTCATCTTCCTTGTCATTTTCAATTATTTCTTGACTTTCTACAAGTTGATTTTCAACTAAGTCATCATCTACCAAAGGTGATGTCTTAGAGGGAGGTGGACTTTCATCAAATGTTATGTTCAATGATTCCTCGACTCTCATTGTTTATTTGTTTAAGACAATGTAAGTTTTACTAGTTTGTGAGTAACCAAGAAATACACCTTCATAAGACTTTGGGTCAAACTTGGTGAGATAGTCTTTTGTATTAAGGATGAAACATTTATAACCAAACACTCTAAAATATCCTAAGGTTGGATTTTTGCCTTTATATAATTCGTATGGTGTTTTGTTTAAGAAATGATGTATTAAAACTCTATTTAAAATGTATGTAGAAGTTTCAACGGCTTTACACCAAAACTTTTGAGGTATGTTTTGTTCATTAAGCATTGTTCTACTCATTTCTTGAATGGTTCTATTTTTACGTTCTACAACTCCATTATATTGAGTGTTCGAGGAGCCAGGAAGTTATGTGTTATACCATTTGTATCACAAAAGTTCCCAAATTGTGTTTCATTGTCAAATTCACGACCATGATCCGTTCGAATCGACACAATGTTAATACCTAGTTGATTTTGAATTTTCTTGCTAAGAATTTCAAATTAATCAAAAGCTTCATTTTTAGTTTTAAAAGATAATGTCCAAGTAAACCTTGAGTAATCATCCACTATAACCAAAGTACATAAGTTGCCACCATAGCTTCTTATAGCAGAAGGACCAAACAAGTCCATATGCAAAAGCTCTAGACACTTAGATGTGGACACCATGTTTTTAGCCTTATGGCTACTATGAGTTTGTTTACCAATTTTGCAAGCGTCGCAAAAATGTTGGTCATATTTTAGTTTTGGTAAATTTCTAACTAGCTCTTTTGAAGATAGGTTTTGAATAAGTCTCATATTAGCGTGACCTAAGCGTCTATGCTAAAGAGTTGAGTTATCATCTAAGGTTGTTAGACAAAGTTTGTCATTAGATGTTTTATCTATTTTCATGATGTAGATGTTATTTTTCCTAACTCCTTTAGCTATGGTGATACCATCTTTTAGTATTTTACTACCATTTTCTTCAAATAGTACTTTATACTTTTTATCACATATTTGGCTAATACTAAGTAGATTAAATCCTAACCAATCGACATGAGCAACATTTTCAACAGTAAGGGAGTTATGAGCGATCGTACCTTTGCCAATGATTTTGCTTTTGAGATTGCTACCAAAGGTGACATTACCTCCGTCATACTCTTGGTATGTTGAGAAGAGGCTTTTGTTGCCCGTCATGTGCCGTGAGCATCCACTATCTTTTATCCATTCATCAGGTTCTAATCCAACTTTCAAGCATACCTATGACCTTTGTTGTAAAAATCGGCCTAGGCGGCTGATTAATCGTCGATTAATCGCTAGGCCGTGATTAGCCATTCTGATTTTCATTAATCGGCCTTATTAATCGGTTATTGACAAAAATCGGATAAAAATCGGATTAATCGGCCTAGGCGGCCGATTAATTGGCCAAATCAGAAAAAATTGGATATATCGGAAAAGTCATTTACGGGTAAAAATCGGCAAAATCGGAAAAACAAATCGGCAAAATCGGAAAAAATAGGCCAAATCGAAAAAAAATCGGCTAGATCGGCCAAATCGGGCCTATAGTTTCAAAATTTTATAATTTTATATATAAAAAATCCAATCCAATTAATCCCCGCCTAACCGATTAATCGCTAGGCCCTACCCGGCCGCCCAGCTACCGCCTAGTGATTTTAGCAACCTTGCCTATGACACAAATAACTCAAGCGTTTGGTCCCCAATATCTCATGGGTCCGTTTGGGTTAAACATATCATTTACTTGGTTCATATATGGAAATGATGGGTAAGGGTTCCATGGCATGTAACTTGGAGTTTGATATGGTCTAGGGAAGTTTTGATTCCAACCGGTATGTTGATAGTTGGGTTGTATGTTGTGGTTGCTCTTGGGAAAAGGGCGTTTGGCAATAGGTGTTTTAGACCGTTGTTGAATAGTTTTAGATCTAAATTCGTTTCAAGCAAGTCCTACTCCTGATGTAACAGCAGGTTTTAGTTTAACATTATCCTTGGTTTTATTTGTTACTTTGAAAAATTCACTACGGTTCGTATTGCAAACATTTTGTCCTGCTGCAGTCCTTGGTTATTTTTCCTATGTACAAACGGTACAAACGGACGGAACCCTATTTTTGAGTCCGTCTGGTCCGTGTTGTACTGCAGCAGTTTTGACATTTTGTTTATCTTTTTCGACCGTTTTGGTTTGACGCTTTGGAATTAATACTTCATTAAATCCTAGTCCATTCATGTTTCCTGGTGTTTTTTGAATTCTAACTATTTCATCGACACAAGAAATATTTTTGTTAAACCTTTTAAATTTAGAGTTATGTTCGATTAGAACTTCTTGTGTGAGCTTTAGTTTTTCTATTTCAAGACTAAGCTCTTGACATGATTTTCAATCATCGTCATTTGCTTTCCCCTTTTCCAATCGTTTTGCCTTTTCTTTTAACTCATAGACTTCATTTTCTAAAAATTCCTTTTTAGTCTTTAAAACCTTATTTTTAATTATGATTTTTAAACTAAGCTCACATGATTGATTATATTGTTTTTGCAAAGTGTCATCATCAATAGAAGAATAAGATGAGTCGGAATGTACCTCGTTTGATTCATGTGTCATTAGAGCGATCTCATCCTTGCTTGATTCTTCATCATCCTCACTATCACTCCAAGCATCACTTACAAAAGCTCGTTGAGTTTTGCTTTTAGGTGGCTTGGGAAAATCTCCTATTAGATGACTTGCATCACCGCATCTAAAACACTTTCTTTCACCTTTTCCCTTTTTGTCATCTCGGTCTTTTCGGAATGGCTTCTTTTCTTCTCGGGGTTGCCTTACGAACTATCCTCTTCTTCTAAAGAACTTTTTGAAATCTCTAACGGCCATAGCATACTCCTCATCTTCACTACCGGAGCAAGATTCGTCATCATCACTTGATTCCGTTCTTGCCTTTAGAGCAACGGATTTGACTTTTTCTCTTTTTCCTTTGATGATTTCCGAATCTTTCTCCATCGCCATTTCGTGTACTTTGAGGTTTCCTATTAGCTCGTCTAGTGACATTTTTTAGAGATCTTTTGATTCCTCAATAGCCGTTACTTTAGCTCTCCACTTCGGATGGAGTGCTCTAAGAAATTTCCTGACAAAGTTCTTACTACGAAAAGATTCATCAAGTGCTTTAAGAGATGTAATAATAGTATTAAAGTGAGCAAAATCACAATCAATGGTTTCATCTTCAGGGATAACAAATTTTTCATATTGTTAAACAAGAAGATCAATTTTGTTATCCTTGACTTGTGAATTTCCTTGATGTGTAATAATCAAAGATTCCCAAATGTCTTTAGCGGTTTCACACATATAAATTCTTTCATATTCTTTTCTAGGTAAAGCATTATAAAGCATCATTTTAGCTTCATTATTTTTGGCTATTAATTTCTTTTGATCATCAACAGAAATATCTTTTGTTGTAGAACTAAAGTCTCCTTTAATTATAACAAACCAAATATCTATATATTTTGATTTTACATGTGTTTCAAAACGGTTTTTCCAATAGATAAATCCATTAGTTTCAAAGAGTGGTGCTCTTTGCATAGATTGCCATTCTTTAATTTTTCGGAATCCATGGATCGTTTCAAGTTTATAAAATACAATATATTTTAGAAATTCTTGAGCAACTAGGCTCTGGTACCAATTGTGGAAAACTAGAAGGGGGGTTGAATAGTTTACCGATTAAAAACTTTGTTTTGAAACTTATTGAAAGATCAATTGATATTGATCTTAGATAAGTTAATCAATATGCAAGCAATATATATATATAGAGTAAATTAGGAAAGAAACAATCAAACCACGACAAGTTGTTTATAGTGGTTCGGTCTACAAGGACTCTTTTTCCTTGCCCTACTCCACTCCCCGAGTCACACACTCAAGAGTTTAACTTCACTAGTCAACAAGCTCCTTTCACCGGCGGAGAAACCTTTACACTTCGCTTACACACTATTTCCGACACTAAGCTAGATGTCAAGTTCTTTTCAAGGGTACAACCTACCACACACTATGTATTTTAAGGACTAAAATATTAACCACTCACACTCACCAGATTATGATGGTTTGGTACAACAATGATGTATGAATCAATACTAGATCATACAACAACAAACAAACAAGACTTCCAACTATTTGTTGAAGCTTGAATATGCCTTGATCTTCTTTGCTACAAAAGAGGATCACTATAATGATATGAAACTGAGTTAGAAATGTTAGAGAGAAGGAATGTATGTGAATATACTAGAAAGGGATGAGAAACAACTTGGTTTGGCTTTGCTATTTATAGCCAAAAGGATCAGCAGGCACCATGGACCACGAATCCCTCAAAAGGGTTCCGCCCGTGTATTAATTTGGTGCCTCCGGGGTCTGACAGCAAGATCACCAAAATCTTACCAAAGTCAACCATATCTATCCAAGATTGTGTAAGATATGTAGAGTCTAAATCTACACAAATTATCTAGTGAAATCTTCTAGAGATTTCAATGATGCACTACTTGATATCATGTGTTGTTTTTCTATTTTTAGAAATATGTTAAATGTTAATGCATATGTAATGTTTTTGTTTTTAAGAAACCAAAACATGCGTGATCTAAAAATGTTAACATACATTATGGTTTAGAGGCATATTAACAATATGATTAATTAACATGTAAATGCTTGAGTGATGAAGATATTATTTGGTAAAAAGCTTGTTTTAATATCTATTAAACTTGACAAGCTTTAAGCTTTATAAATATTAAATTTACTTTTGTCGTTAACAAAACTTAGGTAAAGATCATAAAACATAAATAAAGTTTAATGATGATATTTGTATTAACACATCTTAAACCTCTGAGTGTGAGTAGTTACTATTTTAGTCCTCAAAATAAGTAGTGTATGGGAGAGGTTGTACCCTTGTAAAAGAACAAGACATCTAGCTTTGTGTCGGAAATATTGTGTAAGCGACGTGTAAAGGTTTTCTCCGCCGGTTAAATGATCTTGTTGATTAGTGAAGATAACTCTCGAATTGGAGACTCGGGGAGTGGAGTAGGGCAAGAAAAAAGAGACCTTGTAGACCGAACCACTATAAACAACTTGTCGTTGTTTGATCATTTCTTTCCTTACTTACTTATTATATATTGCTTGCATATTATTCTTCACTAGCATATCTTTTATCAATATCAATTGATCTTACAATTAAGTTTCAAACAAAGATTTTATACGGTAAAACTATTCAACCCCCCTTCTAGTTTTCCACAATTGGTACCAGAGCCTAGTTGCTCAAGAATTTCTAAAATATATTTTATTTTATAAACTTGAAACGATCCATGGATTCCGAAAACTTTAATGAAGGGCAATCTATGCAAATACCACAACTTTTTGAACTCAATGGATTTATCTATTGGAACAACCATTTTGAAACTTATGTAAAATCAAAAGATATAGATATTTGGTTTGTTATTATTAAAGGTGATTTTAATCCAACAAAAAAAGATATTTCTAGTGACGAACAAAAGAAATTAATAGCTAAAAATAATGAAGCAAAAATGATGCTTTATAATGCTTTACCTAGAAAAGAATATGAAATAATTTTGATGTGTGAAACCGCCAAAAATATTTGGGAAACTTTAATTATTACACATCAAGAGAATTCACAAGTCAAGGATAACAAAATTGATCTTCTTATTCAACAATATGAACAATTTGTTATCCCTGAAGATGAAACCATTGATTGTGGATTTGCTCGCTTTAATACTATTGTTACTTCTCTTAAAGCACTTGATGAATCTTTTCGTAGTAAGAACTTTGTCAGGAAATTTCTTAGAGCACTCCATCCGAAGTGGAGAGCAAAAGTGACGGCTATTGAGGAATCAAAAGATCTCTCAATAATGTCACTTGACGAGCTAATTAGAAATCTCAAAGTACACGAAATGGTGATGGAGAAAGATTTGGAAATCATCAAAGGAAAAAGAGAGAAAGTCAAATCCGTTGCTCTAAAGGCAAGAATGGAATCTAGTGATGATGAAGAATCTTGCTTGGATAGTGAAGACGAGGAGTACGCCATGGTCGTAAGAGATTTCAAAAAGTTTTTTAGAAGAAGAGGAAAGTTCGTAAGGCAACCCCAAGATGAAAAGAAGTTATTCCAGAAAGACCGAGATGACAAAAAGGAAAAAGGTGAAAGGAAGTGATTTAGATGCGGTGATACAAGTCATCTAATAGGAGATTTCCCCAAGCCACCTAAAAGCAAAACTCAACGAGCTTTTGTAAGCGGTGCCTGGAGTGAAAGTGATGATGACGAAGAATCAAGTAAGGACGAGATCGCTCTCATTGCACATGAATCAAATGAGGTACATTCCGACTCATCTTACTCTTCTATTGATGATGACACTTTGCAGAAACAATATATCAATTGTGCAAAAGCAAAAACAATATAATAAATTGTGACACTTTTAGAAAATGAAGTTTATGAGCTAAAAGAAAAGGCAAAATGATTAGAAAAAATCAAGGCTAATGACAATGATATTAAATTATGTCAAGAGCTTAGTCTTGAAATAGAAAAGCTAAAACTCACACAAGAAGTTCTCATCAAGCATAACTCTAAATTTAAAAGATTTAACAAAAACATTTCTTGTGCCAAGTAATCAAACCAAAACGGCCGAAAAAGACAAGCAAACTGTCACAACTGCAACAGTACAACACAGACCAGACGGACCCAAAAGTTTGATTCCTTCTGTTGAAAAAATTAGTTTCGTGGTGACTGCAGTAGGACAGCAAGTTTGCAAAACAGATCGTAGTGAATTTGTCAAGGTAACTAATAAATCTAAGGATGTTGTTAAACTAAAACTTGTTTTTACATTAAGACTAGGACTTGCTAAAAATGAATTTAGATCTAAAACTACTCAACAACGGCATAAAACACCTTTTGCGAAATGCCCCTTTCCCAAAAGCAACTACAACATACAACCCAACTATCAACACACCAGTTGGAATCAAAACTACCCTAGACCATATCAAACTCCAATTACATGCCATGGAACCCTTACCCATCATTTCCATACATGAACCAAGTAAATGGTATGTTTAACCCAAACGGACCCATGAGATATTGGGGACCAAACGCTTGAGTTATTTGTGTCATAGGTATGCTTGAAAGTTGGCTTAGAACCTGATGAATGGATAAAAGATAGTGGATGCTCAAGACACATGAGGGGTAACAAAAATCTCTTCTCAACATACCAAGAGTATGACGAAGGTAATGTTACTTTTAGTAGCAATCTCAAAAGCAAAATCATTGTCAAAGGTACGATCGCTCATAACTCCCTAACTATTGAAAATGTTGCTCATGTTGATAGATTAGGGTTTAATCTAGTATTAGCCAACTATGTGATAAAAAGTATAAAGTACTATTTGAAGAAAATGGTAATAAAATACTAAAAGATGGTATCACCATAGCTAAAGGAGTTAGGAAAAATAACATATATGTCATGAAAATAGATAGAACATCTAAAGGCAAACTTTTCCTAACAACCTTAGATGATAACTCTACTCTTTGGCATAGACGATTAGGTCAGGCTAATATGAGACAAATTCAAAACCTATACTCAAAAGAGCTAGTTAAAAACCTACCCAAATTGAAATATGATCAACACTTTTGCGATGCTTGCAAAATCGGTAAACAAATTCATAGTAGCCATAAGGATAAAAACATGGTTTCCACATCTAAGTGTCTAGAGCTTTTGCATATGGACTTGTTTGGTCCATCCGCTATAAGAAGTTATGGAGGCAACCTCTACACTTTGGTCATAGTAGATGATTACTCATTCACTTGGACAATGTTTTTGAAAACTAAAAACAAAGCCTTTGATAAATTTGAAATACTTAGTAAGAAAATTCAAAATAACCTAGGTGTTAACATTGTGTCAATTCGAACGAATCATGGTCGTGAGTTCGACAATGAAACACAATTTGGAAACTTTTGTGATACAAATAGTATAACACATAACTTCTCGGCTCCACGAACACCCCAATCTAATGGGGTTGTAGAACGTAAGAATAGAACTATTCAAGAAATGAGTGAAACAATGCTTAATGAACAAAACATACCTCAAAAGTTTTGGTGTAACGCCGTTGACACTTCCACATACATTTTAAATAGAGTTTTAATACGTCATTTCTTAAACAAAACACCTTGTGAAATATATAAAGGCAAAAATCCAACTTTAGAATATTTTAGAGTGTTTGGATGTAAATGTTTTATTCTAAATACCAAAGACTATCTCACCAAATTTGACCCAAAGTCTTATGAAGGTGTGTTTCTTGGTTACTCATAAACTAGCAAAGCATATATAGTTTTAAACAAAGAAATAATGAGAGTAGAGGAATCGTTGAACATAACATTCGATGAAAGTCCACCTCCCTCTAAGACATCACCTTTGGTAGATGATGACTTAGTTGAAAGTCAACTAGTTGAAAGTCAAGAAATTAATGATAATGACAAGGAAGATGCACCATTAAATAAAGAAATTATAAATATCAAAGAATCCAAAAGTCACCCCTTAGAAAAGGTCATAGAACATTTAAACCAAAGAACACTAAGATCAAAAGCCCAAAATCAAAGTAACTACTTGTGTTTTGTGTCGTCCGTTGAACCGAAAAACATAAACGAAGCAATAAAAGATGAATTTTGGGTAATTGATATGCAAGAGGAGCTAAACCAATTTGTTAGAAATGATGTTTGGAAATTAGTTCCAAAACCTAAAAAACAAACTATAATTGGAACGAAATGAGTTTTCGAAATAAAATGGACGAAAACGGTGTAGTGTCTAGAAATAAAGCTAAGCTTATAGCACAAGGCTATAATCAACAAGAAGGAATTGATTACGATGAAAATTGCACCGGTAGCTAGACTTGAGTCTATTAGAATTTTACTTGCATATGCATGCGCTCATGACTTTAAATTATTCCAAATAGATGTTAAAAGTGCATTTCTAAATGGGTTCATTAACAAAGAAGTATATGTCGCACAACCTCCCGGATTCACCGACTTTGAAAAACCTCATCATGTTTTCAAACTTAAAAAAGCATTATACGGAATTAAGCAAGCACCAAAAGCTTGGTACGATCGGCTTAAGACTTTCTTAGTTGAACACAAATACACCATGGGATTAGTAGATAATACTCTCTTTACCAAGAAAAAGGAATCACATATTATCATAGTTCAAATATACGTTGATGACATCATATTTGGATCAAATTGTCAAGAGCTATGTGATGATTTTTCTAAAATCATACACGACGAGTTTGAGATGAGTATGATGGGTGAGTTAAACTTCTTTTTAGGACTTCAAATTAAACAACAAGAAGATGGCATATTCTTTAACCAATCTATTTTTTTGGTAAAAGGGATTTTTCACCCTGGTAAAATACATTACACCAAAAACATTAAAGTACAAAGGATGAGGGTGAATCCCTCATCTCAATCCCTTAGGACACTTACAATCAACTCTAAACAAGAATGACATGCCATTCTTATAACTAACAAAATAAAACAAACAACCTACAATGACTATACAAGTGAATAAATATATGAAATTAAAAGCATGCTTCATTAAAGTAGCACCAAAGCTTAGTCATCGTAGAACTTCCAATCATCTTCATTTATGACACGATTCTGTAAACCATATGTTGCTTAATGCAACTAAGATCCGTATGCAAACCATAGCAAACATAACCTGCCATAAACTAACAATAGGGTTTTGCAAACCCTAACTTACAACTCCATGATCTTGTAACCATCAAATAAGAATCAATTCACAAATTTCACACAACGGTTGTTGGTAGACTCTAAAACCACGGATAGAGCAGCAAGCATAAACTCGCTTCAAAAGTGTGCGTTGAGATGCTAAAACGAATACCACAAAAAGAGTTTTTTGATTAAGAACCCTTCAAAACTTAACTTACAATAATCCGCAGCAATAGGGTTTAGGAACAACCCTAATCGTCCAAATGCAACAGCAACTGCAGCCATAACATACTGTCACGATTATCATCAAATTCAAAAAGCATAGCAGCGAATATAATGAACCGACAACGAGTTTCCTAATCCCTAACCTCCAACAACTGATCATAAATCCAAATAATAAACACGTCGGCACAGAACTTGTGAAAGGTGACAACTTAGTATCTCTCATGACATAGACAAGATTAACGAGACTTCCACTCTCCCAAGCCCACGTAACAAGGATGAACCCGCCACATCAAGAAACCCACTTCATGTACTACGATCCAGAATCGACTAGCAGAGATCAGAAACCACAAGGATTATATTCGATAAGCTCATAGAATGGATCGACCAAAAGCAAGAACCATGCGAATATGTCAATCCAAAGTCCAATACCTGATCGTACAACAAAGATAATACCATGTAGATCCATACGATCGAAGCCAAGCCCAAACAGAAAAACCCTAATAAACGATTACAAAAAATCGTTTAGGGTTTATAATGTAAAACGAATTAGAAAACCCTAACTCGTTATATAACCATGAGCTCATAAAAAAACAGCAACCTCCATCAAAACACTAATCACACACCCTTACAAACTCGATTGCATAACAATAAAGGTAGAAAGGCGACAATTGAAAGGATTATGAGCAGAATCTTAAAGAACAAATGGCTGCCAGAAAACAACCAGGGACGATTCCAAAACCCTAATAAAAATACAATCGAATCCACAAAGGATATGCTTAAGAAATTTGGTCTTAAAGACTCAAAACAAACTAAAACACCCATGTCCTCAGAAACGAAACTCACCAAGGATGAGGATGGTGAATTCGTAGATAACACTAAATATAGAGGAATGATTGGTAGTCTACTTTATCTCACGGCTAGTAGACCCGACATTATGTTTAGTGTTTGTCTATGTGCTCGCTTTCAAGAAGATCCTAAAGCATCACACTTAGAAGCCTTGAAACGAATATTTATATACATTAAAGGAACTACATGTTAAGGATTATGGTATGCCAAAGGAACGGGTGCAGAAACCATAGTGTATGCTGACCCGAACCATGCCGGTGACTATGTCGATAGAAAGAGTACAAGTGGTATTTGTAATTTTGTTGGACATTGTCTCACCTCATGGTTCGCAAAGAAACAAACGGCTCTCGCTATCTCAACTACCGAAGCCGAGTACGTCTCAGCCGGAAAGGCATGTCAACAAGCTCTTTGGATGAAGCAAGCTCTCGTGGATTACGGAATTCATCTCAACGACATCTCTATACTTTGTGACAACGAAGGAGCCATTGATCTCAGCAAAAATCCCGTCCAACATGCTTGAACAAAACATATTGAAATTCGCCATCACTTCCTTCGTGACAATGTTCAAAAAGGAAACATCTCAATCGAGAAAGTATCCTCCGAAGATAACATTGCCGACATCCTAACTAAACCTCTAAAACAAGAACCATTTAATCTTCTTAGACTTGGTTTAGGATTAATGGAACTAAACATATAGTTAAAACATAGCCTAAACCTTAGAATAAACAAAACAAAACAGTTTAGTAAAATTTTGTTGTAGTACCCACGGCACCAAACGACAACAAAGACGGAACCAATTTTTTGGGTCCGTCTGGTCCGTGGTGTTAACAGTAGCAAAATTTTTAAATACAAAACACCTTCTTCCTCACAACCTACTTTACCAAACGAGCCACAAACATACCTGACTCATTATTAAGGTTTCTTCCTCAACTAATCACAGCCAAAAACATCATTGTAAGTATCCTAACTAGATTACTTCTCTTAATTCTGAGTCTAGGGTTCTAATTTATGCACAAAACCAATACATGGGGATTATGTATATTCTTGCACAAAACATGAACTACATTGTTAAATTGCATAACTAATTGCACAAATTATGAACTACATTGTCAAATTGAATAACTAATCATGTTTCCCACTAGTTAGAAGTTACTTATCATAAGGCATTATCCTAATTAAACTAAAAACCCCATGTCAAAATTTTGAAAAACTTCTCACTTGTAGGAAAACAATTTCTCATTGTTCATACAAATAAAAACGTTATTTTCATCACTTGCATAATGTCTCTTGAATACTAAAGGTAATGCATAACTATTATGCATTCTCGGTGTCACACCCCCAAAATACCTGTTTTACAGCGGAATGGAATTCTTGGGGGATGACTGCCATAGCATCACAGTTACAGTTATATTAAACGACCTAAAGTGTCATTTTAAAAACACATCATTTGATATTTATTTAAAGCATTCAGAGTTACAAAAGATAGGTCCCAAAAGGTAGTCAACATTTGTGGAAATAATTTTATTGCAATCCAAACGATGTTTTAAAGTTCATAAAACCCAAGTGAGACGCGTCGTCACCGCGACTCTATGATAACTCCTTATGTATGCCATGAAGTATATGCCTTAGATACCTGAAAATACATTGATAAAAGTGTCAACACGAGGTTGGTGAGTTCATAGGTTTATGTAAATGTTTTGTGTGACAACCACAAGTATAAGTTATGTATGACAAATATGCCACATGAAAATGTTACAATTGCTATAAGCACATGACACCGAAGCTAGACTGATCATGATGTTCGCCCCAACAGAGTGTTTGCCAAACAACTCAAATTCTGATATTAAATGAAATGCATCCGTTTGACTAGTTGGGACCACCAACCCGGATGGAGGAGTCACCCTCAATAGATCTATTCACTCACCCTCGCTTCTTTCGGAATTAACAGTTCATGCTTATGAAATGGGGACATTCAATTGGCAATGAGGTAACTTAAGCAATGTAATGAATTTGAATATACTTGGGCTCGTAATAAAATGATGTGCAATGTATTCTCCCCCGTAGGTTTGAAATGAATATAAACTTGAATAAAACGGGGCTATGAAAACTCACTTGATACAATGATATGATGGCAAAAGTGGATACACTGAAATGATGCGCAATCTCTAACTGCAACCTGTTATGAATGATATGATCTAATATAAGTCATGATATAATGTTGTTCATGCAAACTCATATGATATCCATACCACTTGTGCATTTTTGATAATAGAGTTTATCGTTGAAATATATGTTTATGACATCTCGTCATGTTATAAAATACTTTACGAGTACTTACGTTGAAACAACATCCTACGATAGTTGTTTAGTGATGAATCAAGAAAATATAGTTTTTTGTCGCAAAATAATGTACTTTGATAATTCGTGAAAATGACTAAGTAGCCTCAGAAAGCTAGTCGTAAATCGGTAAATATCGAGTGTTAGGAAATAACTCAATGGTTTTAGAAAGCTTGTAACATTATCTAAAAGTTGTAACACTGAACTTTTATCCATACGAGTTCCGATCATAAAGAAAAATAAAGGTGAAGTGAGGTAGTTGGGCTAATATTGTTGTTTCTGGGCAGTTTTCGGGAAAGTTTGAGAGGTCATAAGTTACTTGTTATAAATCCGTTTGACGAACGGCTGGACATTTTGGAAAATAGGCCAGGTGAACTAACTTTTACTCAGAGATACTATTTTACCAAAACCAACTCGATCATTAAGAAAAATGGCTCCAAACATGGGTACCCGAAAAGACAGTTTCAACACTTAGAAGAATATTTTAGTAAAAGCTGATAGAAATAAGCTGTGAACGTCGGTTTTCAAATATGTATATCTTTAGCGTTATAAGTCCGTTTTCTACGTTCTTTATATCCACAGAATCGTGATAGTATGTATTAATATATTTTTGATAAGTCGACTCTTCTAATTTAGGTTTACAACTCGTTTTTGACCTTTGAAAAACCCTTGACAGCAAGTATATTTTCAGAAAAATAGTTTCCGTCGTTAAACTTGAAAATAGCGTAACTTCTTTGTTATAAACCCGTTCAAGCGACCACGGTTTCGTTTTTAAATCTATTTTCTGAAAATGTAAACCAAAATATCCCCAACCCACTGATGTTTCCAGATTTCACAAAATTGGACAGGCCTTATATATATTTCGTCGAAAACGATTACTCTTGTTTGAAACTTGTTCTAAAACATTCCAATCAACACCAAAGATATTCTAAACCTACCATACACCTTCTTAGGGTGTCATGGGTTCCTAAACTTTACCAAAATTGATATGTTTCATAGGAATACTAATAGGATAATTTAAACCCATATTAAAAAATAAAAACATGTAAAAGTGGTATGGATCATAGTATATTTGCATGTTTTTCTAATAGAATCATAAAAATACATCAAGTAAGAGTATGAAAGATTAGGAAAAATTATTAAAAGCTTACTTGAGTGGTTGAAGAGTTTTTGAGCTAGAAATCTTTAGGTTTTTATTTCAAAACCTTGAAATAGATTACTAATAGAACTTGTAAAACACTTGAAGCTTGAAAAAAATATGGTTTCTTCTTCTTTTCTTGCTTGGCCGACCACAAAAATGGAGATGGAAGAGTTTCTATTTTTTTTACACCTTGAAAGTATGTGTAACTATGTGTTTTTATTTAGTAAAACACTTGTATAATGAAAATATCTAAGTAACTAGGAGTATGTGTACATGTTAAGAATCAAGATATTTTATGAATATGATGACAAGGGGGGGGGGGTCGGCCATAAGAAGAAAAACATGAATTTGATACTTGATTTTGTATAAAAAATGTACATATGTTTAATATTTAGTGTAGTTTAGTTTAGATATTTAGTTATTATGTATAAAGTTTGCTAGAAATCGATTTTAACTTTACAAAATAAAATATATCAAAGTCATAAAAATTATAAAAATGCATTTCTCGCAAGTATTGAGTGAATAAATAATTATCGAGTTGAATTTACGAAAACCGTCGTAAATATATATATATAACCATTTATATACAAAATAAATTCAAAACATCGGGTAAACTAATAATATAATTTTTATTGCATTAAAATGAGTATAAAAATATATTTGAAACAATTGTTGGACGTGTCGGATCAATTATTCAAAATAAATGATCGTGCGATAGTGTTTATTTAATAAATAAATAAACGTTAATGAAATATGCAAACCCATGCATAAATTAATATGAAGATGATGTTACTGATGATACGTAGACTAACTCTAGTCTATGTGTCATATTTCTCAATGATGTTCCATGAATACGCAGCTTAACCCTCAAGGTTACGCGTATTTGATACTCGTAAACCTAGTTTACGAAAAATGATGAATAGTGAATCATGAATAGTGATTTTTCTCCGAGAATGAATAGTGTTTTGTGAATAGTAAAATTTTGAAATAACCTCTCAAAGTCTCAAGCCGACTTAAAAAACGATGAATAGTAAAATGATGAATAGTAACAAATGAATAGTAAATTCCCGAGATGAATAGTGAAATTTTCAAAATTTGAGAAATGACCTGAAATTACGAGTTGTCACACTCGGGTATATTTAAACGAAGCCACATTAAATTAGGAGCGTTTGGGTTATCTCTTGCTTTTTGCCAAACACTACTAATAAAAACTATTTTGTGCATAAAATGAGTTGAGATAACCGCAACTCCACATTGTTTGCATATAGGCACACGCTAGAACAAAAACGCTAGTTTAGTTTTCGCTTTTACTAAAACTTGTATATTCTTGCTCCTAGGAACAAACATGGTAGCCGCAAAATTTTACGATCACAAAGACACTCTTGGATACATCCCTCAACACCACAAAACTAAGGGTCTCACCAAAGAGCAAGTTGATATCTTTAAGAGTCTAGAGAAAAGGTATTTTCATGAGGGTAGGACGATTCATCCATCTTTTGTCGACGGAACTTATCTCCGTCATCAACTTCGATTGTCTCCTTGACATTGATGAGCCAATTTGTCCTAGATTTGTCCTAAAGTTCTATGCTAGTGTTGTTTTGATGTTCCCGTTTCACAATCGTTTGAAAAAAATAAAACAACTAATTGTGAGCAATGACTAAAAGATGCAAGTAAAGATAAGTTTTAATAAGATAAACACACTGAGTAATTTTCAACGTTTATATTCTTTATTAAAATGAATCAAAAAGAATACATTACCCAAGTACTTGCGGAACAGCACTTGGGATTGAAATGACAATTTTGGTATGACTCCTCACTAAGCTTAGGCTAAGTCTAAGCACAACTACACAGGAACCACTGAGCTATCTCATGGACATAGTTGTATTTGGAGGAGTGAAAGATTGCTTGTGTGTATGATTTACAATTAATGCACAAGCTTGAAATCTTTCACTCAATCTCTTATGCTATTTATACAAGTAAGTTTTTAACTCTATTCTAGAGGACAAACTGGCAGTTTACAGAAGACAAAATACTGATGTATTTTGTCTCTGTTTACATTGGCTATTTAGAGTAAGTGACAAGGCTACTTTCTTCTAGTTAATGATGACACTGGGCCTGGTAGTTAGTGATTCAGGGAAATTTTGACTTTGGTTGATAAGGACTTCGTCTTGTCTATTTCAAACTTATCCCGCCTTGTCTCGCTCATTCTTCAGTCTTCTTAGCCTTCAGTCTTCATCATCAGTTTGTCTTCAGTGGTAGTAGTTGGTGAGGAGTTTTGGGATTCATTGAAGTATTGTCATCACTCACTGAATCCACCATCTTCTTCTTGACTCAGTATTCACCCCTTAAGTTCCGCCTTACTGAGTGGAGAGACTTCTTCTTTGTCTCTTACTGAGTATCCCGAAGACAGCTCACTGAGTGACTATGCGCTCAGTCACTTGTTAGTGTTTAAAGGACTAAACACTTAGGGTATTTTCTATTCAAATCCTAGAATCAAGGGGTTTGGGTATTCACTGAACCCAACAGTCTCCCCCTATTTGGATATACAAATAGCCTAAGTGTTTGATCAGTGCAAGTGAGCAAATAGCTTCTTCTTACACTGAATGTACTAATGAACATAATAAGGAACACTGAATATTTTAACAAAACATACATCGTTTATTGATCAGATTACATAGTTCCTATCACTAGTACAAAAGATAAATGATAAAGCATATGATGATGTCAATCCAGATGGATTCCTAGTGCTTATAGCTTTGGCTTCTTGGCGAGGAGTGTTGCTTTGTCAGGGTGCTCTCTTATCTTGGCATTTAGGTCAGTGTAGAACCTGATGTTTTCAGGAGTTTTGATTTGAGAGGCCACTGGTAGGTAGCTTGCCATTATAGCCACACCTGCCTGATCAATGTCACTCCACCTTTGGAATGTTGGGTTCCCATAGACATCAACAAAGAAAAGTCCTCTTTCAGGCTTTTCTATAACTAAACAATTCACAAACTTAACCCCTTCAGGCAGCTCTCTGTTGCAGTCAAAACCAGGGACCTTAGCTTCAGGATCAGATTCAACCCTTTTTCTTTTGCCTTGGGATGATTGAGGTTGAGATCCTTGAGCTGCAGTATGAGCTGGCTGTATCCCTTGTTATGCTGGTGCATCCCTGAGTGTTTCTTAACGCTTTATGAGGGATTTCATCAGTTCCTTGACCGCTGAATTTTGCTTCTTCATGATGATAAGACCAAGCTCATCAAGTTCAGTGATCCCAAAGTCAGTGAACTTCAAGGGATCTTGAACCTCAAAATGCCTTTTATCATCCCCCTTGTAGACATTCATTTCCGGTGGTTTGGATCTAGGGATGATTTTCACATCAGTGATTTTCTCAGGTAGCCTTCTGCTTGTCATGGTCCAGTTGTAGTGATTGAACATTTCTTGCCTGATTGCAACAGCCTTCTTGTTCTTTTCATCTAGCCTTTTTCTCATAGCAGCCATTTCAAAGATTCTGGGCACCTTTGAACTGTTGGCCTGCATGTCCCTTTTCAAGCTTTTTAGGATCAATTCCAATCTTTTCAGCTTCTTCAGCCACTACTTAGACAAGGGCTTCTTTGCTTTTCCTTTCCTCCTCAGCCAATTTCTTACGTTTGTCTTCCTTTTCAAGGTAGGCAGTTAACTGTTCTGGAGTAAGCAGATACCTAGTGTTACTAATGACATAGGGGATCTTTTCAGGCTCTTTTGTGGTTATTATGGCTTTTCCCTTATCCTGAGCGGATGAAAAAGATGCTACCAGTGGAGGTGTGGTTGTGATTATTGGTGTTATAGTTGTTGTTGTCATTGTTACTGAGGTTTTTGTTGTTGGTGGGACTGATGAGATTGGTGTTGCTGATATAGGTTGAGCTGGCCACCCCTTAGTATGAGAAGGAGTCTCTTCAGTGGCTCTCTCCCCCTTCAACTGTTGCTGCAACGTCAGTGAGAGCAAGAGTTGTTTGAGATACTGAGGAAGAAGGAGCTGCTTGAACTTTAAAGGCTTGATATATCTTCGAGACCATGGTCTTGATCTTAGATGTATCTTGTTGAAGACTTGTAACCTTTTCAACAAGATTGGCCTGAGATAACTCCAATGTTGTCATTATAGGCCTGAGATTCCAAGCCATAGAAGAAGATGATTTAGCCAGATCAGTAACCTTTGCATCCAAAGGAACCCAGAGTTGATTGAAGAGACTGTACTAAAGAGTGAAGACCCTGAACATTTGCATAGTTGAGCATGTTGATCAGTTCAGTGAGACTGGATGAATTCTTCATGTAGACCTCAGTGGCCTCGAGCACTTTGGAGTTGAGTGATGGGTCTTCTTTGACAGAGTCCCTGATTTCATCCAGTTTGGTTTGAGACTCTTGAAAGTATTTGAGGAATTTCATCAGGATGTCATCCAGTCTGTGTAGATGTTCATACATAAGATCCTTATGCTCATCAGTGTTTGCACTGGCAGTAACCACTTTAGCTTTTAGATCGGTATAGCTGGCAGCTGCTTCAACATGCTGATCCCAGAGAGTATCAGTAACACCAGAATATAGTCTCCTTGTAGCCCTTTTAATCCACATTACCAGCTTCCTTTCAGTGAGTGAAATGTAGTTGTCATACTGCTTCCATTCATCAGAGGTTGAGGAGCCTGAGGAAGCAGAGGAGTTATCATCATGAAAGGGTTACTCCTGAGGCTTCTTAGGATCAGGCTGAGGTTCTTGTTCATGTTGTTGAACCTCAGCGTCCATTTCTTATCCAGCAGAAAGGATTTCATCTTCACTGTCAGCAAGCTCCTCATCAGAAAAAAGAATATCATTGACCTCAGCAACAGTTAACAAACCAGTTGTGGTGATGGGTTCCGTATCAGCGGGTGGTTTTTGTCCCCTTGAGTCTTTGTCCCCCTGTGACCCCTCAGACACTGATGGGTTTTTCCCAGTGCCTTCGCCGGAGTCAGGATTGGTTGTGAGTTCCATATCCGCGGGTTCTTTCTTTCCCTCTGAGTCTTTGTCCCTCTGTGCTCCTTCAAGCACTGGTGGGTGTTTCCCAATGCCATCCTTAGAAGCAGTGGCAGTGATATCCCTATCAGTGGGTTATTTGTTTCCCTCTGAGTCTTTAGGATCATTCGTTTTGCCCTCAGACAAAAGCGTGGTTTTGCGAATGTCCTCCTCAAGCTGAGTGGAAGGCGCTCCCCTACGAGCGGGTTGTTTGTTTCACTATGGATCTTGGGGAGTAGTTTGTGATACCAAGGGCACTGACTGTGATGTATCAGTGTCCTTCGATGTCACCGGGGTGGATGTTGCTTGGTCTCCCTTGGGTGGCATATCAGTCTTGGGCTTTCTTTACCTTTTAGGCTGTGTTCCAGAAGCCTCAGGGCTTTGAGACTTGGGTTTGGTTTTAGTCCCAGTCTGAGACTTCCCCTTTCTCTTTTTGGGAGCAGAGTTTGGAGACACTGAATCCCTCTGGTTGTTTTCAGCAACCATATGGGCCGTCAATTCAATATTAGTGATAAGGGATGGGTCTCTTTGAAAATTTGAGGGGCTCAGGATTGCAGGTAAAGCGCAATATTTGTATTCCTGAGGATAATTGCAACCCAGTAACACTTGCAAAGCACATGAGACAAACATAGGGTACGAAACATATTTCGCCCTAGTTTTGCTCAGTAGCTTGGTTACAAGATCACTGTAAATGATCTCCCTTATGTCGACAGCAGTCCCTGTTATCAAGCTATATGCCATCATCAACTGAATAGAGTTAACTTGTTTAGTGGATGAGTGGTTTCCGCCGAGAACCTGAATCACAAAAGTGAATAGGATCTTCCAAGCCACGGGAAAAGATTTCTTGGTGACTGGGGTTTTGTCCAAAAATTTTGGATCTAAAACAATTTTGCCTAATTCAGCCTTAACAGTAGTTGGGTCAGGGTGAGCAACATATTGTCCCGCATTATAGTCTAGCCCTGTTGATGTACAAAAAGTTTAATAGTCCAGGATGACTGACTGTTCTCCGTTTAAAATAGTAAACTTGATGAGAAACTCCCTGAGTGGTCGAAGGTCTGTCTCATCAGTTGTGGGTGTCGGGTCATAGGCCACTGCGGTTGCCCAAAACTCCCTGAGGAGGTTTTGGTACAGTATTGAGGGACACTGAACAAAGGCCTGTTTCAGTGGGCAGTTAAGTAAAAATTTCATGATTCCCTTATAGGCTGGGACATCATGTGGGTATTCAAAGTTGCCTATAATGTTATTTGTTTTAAACTCAACATTTTCTAGACTGCCTACCCACCGAGATGCAAAATGAAGAGTCTGTGTTCTTTCCATTTCCATTGAAAGGTTTTAGGGTTTTTGGATAAAGTTTTCTTGACAAGAACAACCAAAGAGGTGAAAGTCTCTTGAGTTTTGTGATGAAAAATCTTTTGTAAACTGTTACAGAGAAGATTTTGCTTAAAAACTGGTTGAAGATCAAAGAACACACAATGTTTTCTAGGTTGAGAAAAGATTTTGACAGAGTTTTGATTCAGAAAACAGTTTGTGTGTGTTTTAATGTGTTTTGAGAGGGTTTTTATAGAGTGGTGAGAGGGTAGATTTTGCACATGTGAGGATTTATAAAGTTTTTATTGAAAAAGTTTTATTTAACTCATTTAATGCGGCCACTCCACTACCCGCAGTTTTCTCACGGTTTTCAAGGGAACAGTTGCAGTGCACAGTAAAAGTGCATCTTGCAGGGTTAAAATATCCTAAGGATATTTATTGTGAGAGGAGGCATTAAATGCCAAGTGGGATGAGGTAAGGATGTGAGGGACCCATGACTTAGATGACAGAAGGATAAAGAGACATATATTCCTATATTAAATTAGTATGTTTAACAACCTAGGACATTAAGTAACTGAAATACTTAAAGCATTTAGTTACTCATTCAATGCTCAATATCCAAAGTCAGGGACCCTGAGTAAGCTTACTCATTCAGTGAGAAGATGAATTGGGCTTTATTCAGGGATCAGGAACCATTTTAGAGAACATTACTGAGATTAGGACTGATTATCAGGTTGCTGACTTTCAATGTCAAGCATTCCCAATTCAGCTTTCAGTCTCCTGAAGGTAGGTTCATCCAAGGGTTTGGTGAAGATATCAGCAAGTTGATACTCAGTAGGGATAAAGTGGAGTTCAATGTCTCCTTTCATGATGTGGTCCCTGATGAAATGATATCTGATATCAATGTGTTTGGTTCTTTGGTGAAGGACAGGGTTGTTTGAGATTGCAATAGCACTGGTGTTGTCACAAAAGATGGGTACCATTTTGTAATGGATATCATAGTCACTGAGTTGACTTTTCATCCATAGTACATTGGCACAACACCCTGCAGCTGCTACATACTCAGCTACAGCTGAAGACATAGCCACTGATTGTTGCTTTTTAGCACTCCAACAAACCAGCTTTCCTCCAAGAAATTGACAAGACCCTGAGGTACTTTTTCTGTCCATGTTGCAACCTGCATAATCAGAGCAGTCTGATTATAAAACCCTTTTTAAGCCGCTCAAAAACGTTTTTAAATCAGGATCCTAATGGCTGAAAGTGATGTGCCCCAACTTGTCGATAAAATGGGTGGAGCCTATGCTGTCGTTGCCCCTCGACTAGAAGTTGGCAAATTTAACAAATGGAAAGAGTGAATGCTTTGCTATTTGACTGGGATGGAACCTTACCACATTAAGTGTATTAATGAAGTCCATGTAGTGTCTAGAAACAAATCTAGGCTTGTAGCACAAGGCTATAATCAACAAGAAGGAATTGATTACGACGAAACTTATGCACCGGTAGCTAGACTTGAGTCTATTAGAATTTTACTTGCATATGCATGCGCTCATGACTTTAAATTATTCCAAATGGATGTTAAAAGTGCATTTCTAAATAGGTTCATTAACAAAGAATTATATGTCGCACAACCTCCCGGATTCACCGACTTTGAAAAACCTCATCATGTTTTCAAACTTAAAAAAGCATTATACAGACTTAAGCTAGCACCAAAAGCTTGGTACGATCGGCTTAAGACTTTCTTAGTTGAACACAAATACACCATGGGATTAGTAGATAATACTCTCTTTACCAAGAAAAAGGAATCACATATTATCATAGTTCAAATATACGTTGATGACATCATATTTGGATCAATTTATCAAGAGCTATGTTATGATTTTTCTAAAATCATAAACGACGAGTTTGAGATGAGTATGATGGGTGAGTTAAACTTCTTTTTAGGACTTCAAATTAAACAACTAGAAGATGGCATATTCTTTAGCCAATCTAAATACATAAAGGATATGCTTAAGAAATTTGTTCTTGAAGACTCAAAACAAACTAAAACGCCCGTGTCCTTGGAAACGAAACTCGCCAAGGATGAGGATGGTGAATTCGTAGATAACGTTAAATATAGAGGAATGATCGGTAGTCTACTTTATCTCACGGCTAGTAGACCCGACATTATGTTTAGTGTTTGTCTATGTGCTCACTTTCAAGAAGATCCTAAAGCATCACACTTAGAAGCCTTGAAAGGAATATTTATATACATTAAAGGCACTGCATGTTTAGGATTATGGTATCCCAAAGGAACGGGTGTAGAAACCATAGTGTATGCCGACTCGGACCATGCCGGTGACTATGTCAATAGAAAGAGCACAAGTGGTATTTGTACTTTTGTTGGACATTGTCTCACCTCATGGTTCGCAAAGAAACAAACGGCTCTCGCTATCTCAACTTCCGAAGCCGAGTACCTCTCAGCCGGAAAGGCATGTCAACAAGCTCTTTGGATGAAGCAAGCTCTCGTGGATTACGAAATTCATCTCATTGCCATCTCTATACTTTGTGACAACAAAGGAGCCATTGATCTCAGCAAAAATCCCGTCCAACATGCTTGAACAAAACATATTGAAATTCGACATCACTTCCTTCGTGACAATGTTCATAAAGGAAACATCTCAATCGAGAAAGTATCCTCCGAAGATAACGTTGCCGACATCCTAACTAAACCTCTTAAACAAGAACCATTTAATCTTCTTAGACTTGGTTTAGGATTAATGGAACTAAAGATATAGTTAAAACATAGCCTAAACCTTAGAATAACCAAAACAAACCAATTTAGCAAAATTTTGGGCACCAAACGACAACAAAGACGGAACCAATTTTTTGGGTCCGTCTGGTCCGTGGTGTTAACAGTAGCAAAAATTTTAAATACAAAACACGTTCTTCCTCACAACCTACTTTACCAAACGAGCCACAAACATACCTAACTCATTATTAAGGTTTCTTCCTCAACTAATCACAGCCAAAAACATCATTGTAAGTATCCTAACTACATTACTTCTCTTAATTCTGAGTCTAGGGTTCTAATTTATGCATAAAACCAATACATGGGGATTATGTATATTCTTGCACAAAAAATGAACTACATTGTTAAATTACATAACTAATTGCACAAATTATGAACTACATTTTCAAATTGAATAACTAATCATGTTTCCCACTAGTTAGAAGTTACTTATCATAACGCATTATCCTAATTAAACTAAAAACCCCATGTCAAAATTTTGAAAAACTTCTCACTTGTAGGGAAACAATTTCTCATTGTTCATACAAATAAAAACGTTATTTTCATCACTTGCATAATGTCTCTTGAATACTAAAGGTAATGCATAACTAATATGTATTCCCGGGTATATTCAAACCCCATGAATTATTATCTCTTGCTTTTGAAACACTACTAATAAAAAATTTACACATAAAATGAGGAGATAACCGCTCCACATTGTTTGCATATCGGCACACACTAGAACAAAAATGCTAATTTAGTTTTCGCTTTTACTAAAACTTGTAAATTCTTGCTCCTAGGAACAAACATGGTAGCCGCAAAATTTTTAAAACACACATCATTTGATATGGGTCTCACCAAAGAGCAATTTGATTGTCTCCTGTATTTTCATGAGGGTAGGACGATTCATCCATCTTTTGTCGACGGAACTTATCTCCGTCGTCAAATTTGATTGTCTCCTTGACATTGATGAGCCAATTTGTCCTAGAGTTCTATGCTAGTGTTGTTTCCATAACAAATGAGGATGATCTCATGGCCCTCAAATTTAATATCAACCAAAATGACTACACCATTTCCCTCACCCAATTCGCTCAAGTGTTAGGAATTCCTTGTGTTGGTACTTGTCTATACTCAGATAAGTGGTCACTCATCATCCTTGATATTATTCATGATCGTTCTCCTTCTTACCAAACTCCTTTGGTGGACAAGGACATCATTCGTGAGAACCTCTTTTATGATAAGGTAGCACCAACCCGTGTCACTCGAGCGGGAAAGGAAGTAAACCGAGATCCATACGGTATGGAACTCAATAAGCTTAAGCCTTACTTCAAAAAGTGGGAGGAACTCCTTAGAGCCAATGTCATTAGCACCATAGGAAACCGAGACCACATCAATGCTTGCCTTTGCTACATGCTCTATAGCTTGTCTACTCATCAACCATTCAATTTGGCATACTACATTGCTAGGAGAATGGTAGACATTCCTACTCAAGGCTTCGTTGCTCTTCTATACAGGATGCTCCTTACCCGTCTTTTTCGAGCTTATACACCCATTCCACCAAGTCCTAGAGGGTTGAAACTAGAGTATCAACTCATCCCTTACATATTTGTGCCCTTGAGTGATGAAAGAGTATCCAAGACTAAGACAAAGGGAAAAAGGCCAAAACCTCCAACTCCTTCATCATCATCAAATAGCTCTAAAGACGGTCTTCCCAACTCGAGGCTTCAACCACATGAGTACTACGCCTCACTTCCAGAAGTGGAGAACCCAACGGAGGAGTTCAAGCAAACCAAGGGGATGTTCAAATGCCTTGGTAGGATGATGACCAAGATTTACAAGAAATTGGATAAGTGAGTTGAGGTTTTAAGAGTGTGTTTGGTACAAGACAAAAACAATATTATATGATATTATTTGTGTGTTCTCGCTTCCTAGGATGATAAACTAGATTAAAACATTAATGTGTATTAACTCTTTCATGCAGGGGATAACATACGGATGTTATCAAATTTTACCCGTTTTCACTTTTTAGTGAAAATCAATAGCCCTTGTTGAAAATACATGCTCCCTTATGTTTATATGTGCATTATTGCTTGTTCCTAACTAGAAATAATTATCTCCATATGTTTTAAGAAAAATTTCAGGATTCGGAAAAGTCCCTGGGGGTTAAAAAATTCCACTGTCCAAAATTCTGCACTTGACGGATCAGACGGATCCAAAATTTTTGGTTCCGTCCGTTATATTTTTTAGTGCCGACGTTTCTGCACTGGTGGACCAGACAAGCCCAAAAATTAGGATCCGTCTAAGTAATTTTTTGGTACCGTGGGATGCCCAGGTAAGTTGCTGAATTTCGCTCATTCCCGCATTCTAATTCACCAAAATTTGTTTCTAGGATAGTTTTTACTTCTTTTTAGTCATATTAGAACTAATTTAACTTACTTAGACATATAGGATATCCATTTCCCACCAAAATTCAAAAATTCCCAAAATTCACCCAAGGAACCTTTTTTCATAAAGGAAGGAACCAAAATTTTGGTTCCTTGAAATCCATGGATGATCTGAACTTCAAGATTTTGCAATCATTAGGTCCCATTTATTGCGTATCTTGGTCTTTTTACTCAAACCTTCTTGTATGGCTTGACTTAGATGATATGACATGCATTAAAACTCTTCCAAATCAATAGAAACCACTTCACTTGTATGGCTTAACATCAAATCAAACACAATTCTCCATAATCTCATGATCCTATAAATTAAGAACCTCAAACATGATCATCCTCACACCTCAACAATTTCTTTCATTTTCTCTTAGAACAAGCTTAAGCAAAAATGACAAAGTCATCCACATCATCCCCATCAAACAAACCATGTAAGAAAACCGCAAGAATAAGTGTTAGACCTTATTGTTTCATAACGCTTAGCTCCTCCTCTAAATCATCACCTCTAACCATTTCATCCCCAATAAGAGATAAAAACTTCCTTACTCTAAGTACTCCAACACCACCTCAAAAATCAGCTATTATCATCACCACTCCACCACCTACTAAAACACCAATTGTCACATCTCTACCACCGGCTCCAATCCAAACATCCAAATCACCATCACCACCAAAATCTCCAAAGCTATTACCTTGAGAGCTATTCTCAACTCCACCAACATCTCCAAACCCATTCTTAGAAGACTTAGAAGACCTACCTCCTAGGCCCGCAAATCCACCTCCACTTCCATCATTCAGTACCATTGAGTGAATCGCTCATGAACCACCACGACCATCATTTGAACCAAATGCCCCATTGGAACTTAGGCCTCGTCTCTTCCACCCAATCCATAATGACATTCATGGACCATTGTATGGAGACCATGCTCTACCACCTACATCCTTGTCTCCTCATATCGATGACATCGATGAATCTATGTGGGAAGATCACCCACAATCCCAAGCAGAGATACAAGCCCAACTAGAAAACTTCCAACACTTCTCCAATATGGTGGATTCTCACCTAAGTGAGGCTATGCAAAGGCAAAATACTTTGCTTTCCTCCCTCATCAATCCATCAAACACCAACAACACTTCCACCAATCCACCACCACCTAGTAATGATCCTACTTTCCCACCTAGACACGGTTGCTCAAAATGTGAGCGCATCGCCCATCTTAGCGAACGGACCCGGATCATGGTCCATGAGTTACAAGATGAGATGAGGTTCATCCTCAATCACATCCTTGAGCGTATCAACGCTCTTTCTCACCCACCTCCTCAATAGGATGGTTCTAGATATTTCTTTAGGATTTTTATAATTTGTATGTTATTTTTTTATTTTCTAGGATTTTTTTTAAAGTTATTTTTCTAATTTTTTAGGATTTATTTATATATCAACACATCCATTGTGTTCCATTTTATGACTTCTAAAGTCATAAATGTTTTAACAAATGAATGATATTTTTCTTATGGTTGTTGGTTAATACTTGTTGGTTGAAATGACTTGTATAATTGTGATGATAATTGTTACTCAATTAAGGGGGAGCATTGGCCAAGGGGGAGAAAATGGCTAGGGCTCATTGCACATCCCGCCTCGCCTCTTCTTTTTGTTTGGACAAAAAGGGGGAGAATATTATTGAACTTGACCACTGACTTTCAAAAAGTCAACATCATGCTTTGAGTTTCAAAAAGTCAAAATTGTTAAAAACCAAATAATTGGATAAACTAGTCATAAGATAAAATAAGCTTCTTATTGTCAACTTTATCTAACTATCTAGTTCTTCCAAGTTCAAATTAATCTCATATTTTTATAACTATTGTAAAACTTTACATCTTTGATAAAAATAAAATTTATGTTTTATCCTCAACAAAAAGGGGGAGATTATTAATACAAATATCGTCATTAAACGTTATTTATATTTTATGTTCTTTACCAAAGTTTTGTTAACGAAAAAAGTAAATTTCATTTTTGTAAAGTATAAAGCTTTTCAAGATTAATAAATATTAAAACAAGCTTTCCTTAAATAAAGTCTTCATCACTTAAGCATTTACATCTTATCACATTTTGATTAGTTATGTATCAATTAATTTTGATATCTTTCTAAATCATAATGTGCATCAACATTTCTAGAACAAGTATGTTTTAGTTTCTTAAACACAATATTACATATGTATTTACTTTTAACATATTAATTCTAAAAATTGAAAACAACATATTACATTATGGCTTGCATCACATTGGAAATCTTTAGAAGATTTCACAAAATATTTTGTTTAGATTTGGACTCTACATATCCTATATGATCTTGGTTAGATTTGGGTGATCTTAGAAAAACGTTTGTGATCTTTACTGTCAGACCAATGGAAACAAAAAATAACAAGGGCGGAATCCCTTTTTTTGGTTCCGTGGTCCATGGCCACTGTTGTTCATTTGGCTTATAAATAGCAAGCCAACCCAAGTTATTTTCTCATCCCTTCTTAGCATAAAACACATACATTCTCTCATTCTATTACATTTAACTCAGTTTCATTTCATTCTAGTGATCATCTTTTATAGCAAAGAAGATCAAGGCATAATCAAGCTTCAACAAATAGTTGGAAGGCTTGTTTATTTTGTTGTTGTGTGATCTAGTCTTGTTCATACATCATTGTTGTACCAAACCATCTTAAACCTCTGAGTGTGAGTGGTTAGTATTTTAGTCCTCAAAATACATCGTGTGTGGGAGTGGTTGTACCTTTGTAAAAGAACTCGACATCTAGCTTTGTGTCGAATATATTGTGTAAGCGACGTGTAAAGGTTTTCTCCACCGGTCAAAGGAGCTTGTTGATTAGTAAAGATAACTCTCTAGTTGGAGACTCGGGGAGTGGAGTAGGGCAAGGGAAAAGAGTCCTTGTAGACCAAACCACTATAAACAACTTGCCGTGGTTTGATTATTTCTTTCCTTACTTACTTATTATATATTGCTTGCATATTATTCTTCAATAACATATCTTTGATCAATATCAATTGATATTACTATTAAGTTTCAAACAAAGATTTTAAATGGTAAAACTATTCAACCCCCTTCTAGTTTTCCACAAATTGCTTCGTTGTCGTCTCTTATTTAATGACGTGTAAAAACTAGCTAGGGAAAAGTAGACTAGCTTGAACGTTCACTAACACGTGTCCTATTAATGCTTATGTCTTAGGTCATTAATTTCCGAAAGGTATTTATTACATAGGCTAGTCGGATGGTGTGCTTGACATTCATATAGGCGTCGCTCACTTAGAAGAGTCTATAAGCGGGAGGATTGACCAACCCACAACATGAAATTAGGAATACTTCACATTCCATTTGCAAAGACGTGACAATTCGACAACATAGTAAGAGATAACTAGGGAGTAGTGTAATTCTAAGTAAACACATTTTTCCTCTTATAAGTAGTTCACCACTTTAATTTTCTCGTTATTTTATTTTATTGCATTCTAGTTTAATTAGTAGTTTAAATTCAACCTCTTTCAATACCTGGAGATTTAACTTGCTTTTTAATAAAATACAAAAAACCAAAAATAATCTTCCATCAACCTTTAGGCTTAATCCGTCAGACACTTCGAATCTACCTCACTATTCCCCTAGAGGACAATCAATCCACCGAGTCTTACCTATACTACACTACAATGATTAGGTACTCTACCTAGAAGGATTGTAAAACTTAGTGCGTTTACAATTATCCGCATCACCTGGCTAAGTTTCTTTACACTTGTTTGGATGATTTTGTGGTATGAGGATTGCTATGTTATAGTAGTGGTTTTGAACAATTTCATGCTAAGTTTAAGAACCATTTGTACTTGAGTTTTGTGACCTTTTTTTATTAAGTTTGATTAGATGTTTGTGATTTTATAGGTTGAAAGGTTGATTATCAATTAACTAGTTACAATTATTTGTCTATGAATAATTGTTTTATGTGTGAGACCTCACAAATGATAACTTGATATTGCAAATAAACTTGGATGTGATTGTTAACAAATCTTGTTGAACCGAGCACGGATCAAACTTGTTCAGATTAACCTAGTTTTGAATTGGTTGATTGTGCTTAATGCTCGATTTTATTGTTTCATAATCTTGACAAGGATTCTAGGCCATAGAATCATGATATTGGAATTTGGTAAAACTTTTTCTAATGTTTGCAATCGATTTTTCATAATCATCCTCATTATAAGCAATCCAGATACCATAAACTAATCCCAACAAGTGTTGTTTTTAATCTTTTGAATTTACAAAAATCATCATTTTCATGCCACTTGTCATTTTAAAGCTTTTAACAAAACAAATAAGTTATAACACTTTACTGACACTTGAATTCTCTCAATTTTATTGGGGAAATACCAAACTCTAACTACACATGGTAAGGGTATACTTGCCCGAATGTGTTCCTAGTTAAGCCAGTAATTATTGTTTAAAGATTTAAAGCTTTTTGATCACATCGCACTCTGATCAAGCAATAGTTACTAAAATTATATCAAGGATAAGGTAATTTTAATATAACAAGACGAGGTAAAGCACTCAACTAGTCATGCATTACCTTTTGTATCGTTACACATATAACATAATCTCATCAAGCTAATACTATCTAAATACGAAAAAATTAATAATCATATGATCCTATTTACATATATAATGATCAAATCCAACCTTGTGGTCAAGGTAAGTGTATGTTTACCCAACTATCTAGTCATAGGAAGCTAGCAAATGGGTAACCAATGCTCAATGTAAAATGTTACTTATAACTTTATCAAATCGAGTTCACACAATAATAAAACATATAATGTTTAAAAGACTAATCGACATACATCATCAACCTGGTGTTTATGCAACCTAAGTTGTCGCACAAGAGATCAACCAAGAATTTAGATAATAAAATTACAAAATGAACAAGACTGAAACCATATTTTGATAATCAAACCCGTACTCACAAGATGTTATGAGGGATTGTACAGGCAACTTATTAACAAAGATGCTACTATCCAAACCCTTAGCCGGCCCCCAATAGGGCTACCTACCGAAAGTTACGAGATAAGGTTTTAAGGTTCGATATTAATAGTTAGATAGTCGAAATGACATTATCATACCTGAGACTCCGTCCAGGATACATTAGGTTCTAACTTTTCTTCTATACAAAATGGTAGCTTTTTTCTTCTACTTTTGTTGATTTTTGAATCATAAGAATGAGAGTTCGTATGAGGAAGATATAATTAGAACATTTTATAATGTCGGGAACACCTTTAATCCATTGCTTCTTCACTTGACTCCTCTTTCTTTTCGGGTAAAGTGTAGTAGTTAGAGACCACCCCTCATTCGAAATGTGAACATGAAAACCTTAACTTTTTGGGCATGTGTGGCCAATTATGGTGACGGTGTCTGGAGAGTTGACTCATTCTTCGGCTACATATATCTAGGCGAGGTTGGTGTTTAGATAAAACATTTTATGTTCTCAAAATGTTTCTTTAGCTAGTTCATGTTCACTCATAACACGTGTCATTTAGATGCAACAATTTATTTTCTAAAGTATATTGCACCTACAACTAAACATTTTTTTGTTACAAATTAAATGATGATTAATCTTGTGTGAAAATGAATACCCAAATCTTTACTATCTAAAATGAAAAAATGGTCAAAGGGAAAAAATGAAAATTTGAATATTGAATATTGAAAGTCAAATTTTTTTAAACCTTTTCAAATGTCAAAAATATAAATTGAATTCAATATGAAAATAGTCAAACTTAAAATGTCAAAAATAAAAATTGAATTCAATATGAAAATAGTCAAACGCTTCTCAATCAATATTAAATGCATCTTGCATGGAAAATAGTCTTGCATCTTCTTCAAATGCGTCTTGCATGGAAACGATTTCAATATTAAAAGAATGATATCAACTGTCATGTCTGCATGGAAAGTATCTCAATATTAAACCAACGATTTCAATATCACTACACGTCTTTAAACAACCCCCAAGCGGTAAAAATCAAAATAAAAATGAGCTTTGCCTATATAAACAACCCCCAAGAGAGGTTTGTATCTCATTACAGAAAAAAGAAAAAAATGGAGATGCAAAATCAAAGAATGTTGATGATGATTTTGATGTTACCAATCGATTTTTTTTATGATCTTACGCACTTGATACTCTTTGTAATGTGCATTGACACATCTTATTTGTTTTTTTATAACAGCTTTATCCACCTCCCCTCCCCCTCCTCCACATCATGTTCCTTTTTACACTCCTCATCTTATTAATTGGAATTGGGATGACGTCATTGTCATATCAAGTGATGACGAAGATGAAGAAGAAACGAGTCCACCTATCAATCTTGGTCGTAAGCGAATTTATTGTTTGGTTGATCAAAGTGATGACGAAGATGAATATTAAAATTTATGTTTTGGGTTTTTGTTAAAACATCTCGTTTTAAAATAAAGACGTGACGATGTATTTCTTTCTTTAGTTCCGTTTCCATCAAATGAAAGTGATAGTTGTTGATCTTCGTGTTCTTCCTGTTTATTTTTAACTTTCATTAGTTGGTGATGACAATGTGAGTTTGTAAATGTTGCATGTTTGTTTTATTTTTTTATTTTTTATTTTTTATTTTTAACTTTGATTAGTAGGAACTATAAGGTTTAGGTAACTGCTAGCATGAAATTGGTTTTAATTTGCTTTTTGAATACTTGGATGTAAGGACAGAGCGTCAAAAATCTTATTCATATGTTACAACCTCAAGTGAACAAATGTCAAAACAGCTAGCATAAAGATTGTGATGCTATTTGACCTCGATATTACCTCCGTTTTTTTAAGTTAAACATATATTCATTACCTTATATACAAAATCACATGAAAGTATATTCTTATAAATACCATAGACAATGTCCCAATCTACTCCGGGTTACAATTTCTCATTAGGGCTTTCATGATGAATATTGACAACACAGTCGCACATGAAGTATTTGTTCCAGAAAATCAAGATGTCAACATGCTCGACCAAATTGCAACGAATGTCACGGTAAATATGTTGTAATCTATTCATGCAATTAGGGCTTCCTTTTTTCCTTGTTCTTTCTCATTAATTACATCCTTGTCATATAATGGAGTAAACTATTTCGATAGATGTAATGGATTAATACTAAACATGTTGTGTACACGAAAATCAGGCAAAACATAATTGGAAAAATGTAACTTTAAATTCGCGATATCTGAGAAATTCATGGCATATGTACATCATGTAGTAGAGATCATGTGTTGTTTAATTGATGTGTTGTTTAATTACGTGATCGTTTTGTAGACAGATTTGGGACCAAACACAAACTCTCATACAATTGATGTTCATGTTGATGTCGAACAACTTGTCGGAGCTACAACGGCTAAGATGGATCGAATATGGGTAGACTTGGTTCGTAAAGAGATCAAGTCATTGTTGGACATACTATATGTTGCGGAATATAGAATAGGAAATGACACCAGTACTGTTGAAGCTTAATATAACAAGACGAGGTAAAGCCTCATACAATTAAAGTTTTCACATTGTTTTCGACTATGTTTACGCTATGTGTAGTTGTGGCTTTTTGCAACTTTTTACATTTTCCAATTGTTTAATGGTACAATAATAGAGAGACTCGCCATATTCTTGAAAAGCCTTTGGCAAATTGCACTATAATGAATATGAAATTTGCAATATATAGCACGTAACTAATGTGTTAATGTGTCACGAGATGGTTCAGAGGCAAAAAAATAGACCCCTACAAGCATAATTGTCTATGGTATCTTTGGTTAGTAAAAAACACGTTGCTCCATACAAAAAAGTAAAAGTTTTTCATTTTTTCAATATTTTAGTGCTAATTTCTGTATGTGAAAATGAATGATTTAATTTCAGATGTATATATTACAAATATTGTGTTGTTGACTTTGCAAATTAACTAAACTTGTGTTGTTGATTGCAAAAACATATCGTTTATTATTTTTGTTAGAGTACAAATACTTGACTTTTCAAAGAAGATACATGTCATTTATTAGTTTAGAATGATATAGAAAACTCATGTTTGCTATTATTGGAGTCTATACGAACTCACATATTTGCTATTAGAGTACAAATACTTTACTTTTCAAAGAAGATACATATCATTTATTAGTTTAGAATGATATAGATGAAAGTAAAAGGGTTTGTGTTTGATAAGTGCAAATTGTGTATTTTCATACAAGATACATATCAAAACTAATTTCGTCTAATATTTGCTATTAACTAATTCATTTAGTTTTAGAAATATGTTCTCTATATATAATGTCTTACCCATTGAACACATGATAATCATTCGGAACACATTGAAAAACATACAGGTCACGATTATCACATGGAACACATTGAAACACATTTGGTTGTTGAACCTGTTGTTCAATCAGTTGTTCAACACGATGACGCCGAGGTTTACGTTGTACACCTCTTTATGTTTTTTTTCTAACATATACGTTTGCTATATCATTCTAATATTATTTGTATTACTTGTTAGATTGAATCTCAAATACTTAGCGCTTTTAGTCCTATGGATGTTGATCAAGTTTTCAACCCTATTGTTCCCGATCTTGAGCCTGAGGTAAACACAATATATCATTTAGTTACGAGTAACAAATATTTGCAAATATAAGTTACGAGTAAGTAGTCATACGAGTGCCCTTTATGATACCACTAATCCATATGCATGTTTGTGGAGTTCATTAGAAATTCTACTTGCTAACTTTATTAGTAATAAGGACCTTAAAAAGAATCAAGTTAAATGTTTTAAATAAAAATTCAAACACAAACCCTTTGACCTAAATTGTATGTCTAAGTAGGTCCAAAAGAATAGAATAATGTCTTTGAAATTTGGTGCTAATCTGATGTGAGATGAAACTTTGAAAAATCATTTGCATCGAAAAAGTTTATCCAAGAGTTCAAAAATATGTATGGGTTGAAAAGGGTCACATGGGTGGGGTTGGGTTGATTTGTTGTGGTCACATCCAATGGGTCAATTTGTTGTGGTTCTACATTGAATTTGTTAATGCTTTATAAGTAAACAACAGTAGTTATATGTTGTATATTATAGTACCTAAATACTACAAACAATTGATTTAGTAAAAATACTACGGAAATTATATCATCAAAAACGCACACACTTTCTCTCTCTAAAAACCCTAATCAATTTTATAAAGTAATTCATCATCTATTTCTAATCCAACCATTGAATTTTATTATTGTTTTTTGATTATGATTCTACTGTTCATGATCTATACAATGATATAATTTTCCCCAATTTCCCACCATTAGATCTTCCCACTTATTTCACTTCATTTTACCGTTACAAATAAACACAAACCCACTGTTCATCGTATCTTCCCACAAATCCATTTCTGCTAATCATACGTTTGATTATGTAGATTCTCCACATCATTTCGTGTTCGTTTCCACCTTAATTCTATCATGAAAGAACCGATTAACATTAACCCTAATCTGATGCCACCGAGGCCATTAGATGAGGTGATTAGACCTAAAAGGGCTACTAGAAGCTCAAGTAATGATGCTAAGTTGTCTGTGAAACATGGGATTAATGTTGCTAAGTCTGTTGGAGGTGTGTTTAAGAAGGGGTCTAAGAAGGGAAGTTCCAAGCTAAGGGATTCTATGAAGGATATGGAGGATGTTGAGTATGGAGGGGAGGATACTGATGAGTATGATGAGGAAGTTGAGGTAAAGGATGAGGTGAATGTGGGTAGTAAGAAGGTCAGTGGAAAGGGGGTGAAAGGAAATGATGGGGCTATTAATGGTGAAGGTGGGGAGCAGGGGAAGGCGAAAACTAGTGTGGATAACAACAGATGTAATGGTAGAGTTGATAACTTAGTTAAGAATTTTGAAAATGTTAGTGCTAAACCTAACAATCATTATACTAGTGTGCTTGTTTCTGAGAATGGTAATTCTATGTTGAAGGGTAGTGTGAATGAAAGTGGTAGTTCTAGGAGTAATATGAGTGATTCTAATGGGAATGGTGATAGTGGGGGTAGTAAGAGGCCTAGTTTGAATGAAGTTGCTGGTAAGGGTAGTAATAGTAAAGGGGGAAATGGGAATGACAATGATATTGAGATGGTTGATAAGAGTAATGGTAAGAAGCATGTGTCGTTTATTAATGCTTTTCAAGGGACTATTGGAGGACTTGGGAATAAGCTATCTGAATTTCCTATTAGAGTTAATGAGTTTGGTAGGAAGGTGGTGGATATGGACCCGGTGATTGAGGAAGGGAGTAAGAATTGGGGTATGACTTTGGTAGGATATTTTGTAGGTGTGCAGATGAGTTATAGAGAGATCTCAGGTCATCTTAGAAGGATGTGGAGAGCACATCTTGTTGATGAAATCATAGTCAATGAGTGTGGTCTTCATTTCATTAAGTTTAAATCTGATGAAGGGCTTAACTATGTGTTGGAGAATGGTCCTTGGCTAGTGGATGGAAAGCCTTTTTTTTGTTCAAAAGTGGGAAGCTGGTTTGTGTATGGAGAAGCCTGAACCGTCTAAAGTTCCTATATGGGTGAAAATATATAATGTTCCTTTAAAAGCTTAGAACACTGAGGGTATAAGTAGAATTGCTAGTAGTGTTGGAAATCCTATTATTATGGATAGGATCACAACGTCAATGTGTTCAAGGGCTTATGGTAGGGCCAGTTTGCTAGGGTGCTTGTTGAGGTTGATGCATCTAGAGAGTTGGTTGATTCAGTTGAGATTTGTTATAACAAGCTGGGTAAGTCTATGAATTTGAGGGTTGGATATGATTGGAAGCCACCATTGTGCACTCATTGTAAGGTGTTTGGGCATGATTATAGAGTATGTAAGGTAAGGGTATGGACTGAAGAAGAATTGGCTAAGGAAGAGGCAGTAAAAGCTCCTAAGGTTGCTGCTAATGGTGAAAAGAATAAGGAAAAGGAAGTATGGCATGAGGTGAGGAAGAATGATAAGTATGCTGCTAGTACAAGTAGATCTAATGGTGTTCAAAATAGTGGGAATGGGTATGGTTACAGAGGAGGGTATAATGGTAGAGGTAGAGGTGGAATGAATGGAAGGGGTGGAATGAATGGTAGAGGTGGGTATAATAATAATAATAGCATGAATAACAGGAATGCTCCTGTTGTAGACACTGTTGAAAAGAAGTTAGATGAGAGTGTTATGGGAAACAAAATGAATGGGGATGAAAATGAGGCAAAGAAAAAGAATGTTGGGGTAATTGGAGATAATAAGAATAAGAAGGTGGAAAAGGAGGTCATTAAAACAAGTAATAAGTTTGATGTTTTGGGTAATGAGAAGATAGAAAAGGGAAGTTAGGAATGGGAGGATATGAAGAAGAAGATTGATATGGCATGTATGTTAGGTATGAATATGTTTGATGAGGATAGGAACAAATGGTCTGATGATTTGATTGTGTATTGGGAGGAATTGAAGGCGGAAAAGGTAAAGGAGAGTAAAATTAATGAGCTAAAGGGGAGGATTTCAAAGCTGCAAAAGGATATAGTGTATGGGAATAGGAATGTGGCAATGGTAGCTAAGGAGGAAGCTGAAAAGAAGAGTGTGGAATTGATGAAGGGTAATGATCTAACTAAGAACCAAGCGTTTGTAAAGGTGTATGATGATATTTATAGAGATGAGTTGTTAAAAGTTGCACAGTGGGTTACTGAGAAACAGATAGCAGAAGTTGACTTGTTTTGTCTGAATGATCAAGAACTGACTGATGCAATCAAGGTGAACTGGACAGATGATATAGTTCAACATTATGAGTCCATCATGGGTTATAAAGTGGACAAAATGAAGCAGGATAAGTTTTATGATGATATTATGGATGGTGTCAAAGGTGAAGTTGCAAAGGACACTAATGGCACTGCAAGATTCATGGCTAGGAATGTGGTTTCAAAGGAGATGGAAGGTGACTGTTCTCAGATGCAAGGTAATGTTGCATCTTCATCTTCTCCTGATTAAATGGTGATAAAAATAGCTTCATGGAATGTCCAAGGGATGTGTAGTGCCCTTAAACAAACAGAGGTTAAAAATTTCATTAGTAAGAATGGTATTAGTATGTTTGGTGTTATTGAATCTCAGTTAAGGAAAAAGGCTGTGAATAAAGTTTGTAATGATGTTTTTGGTAATTGGAGTTGGGTTTCTAACATAGTCCTAAGGGGTGTAGGATTGCTGTGGGATGGGATCATAACATTTTTTCTGCCCAACTGTTATCTCAAACTAACCAGGTGATGCATTTTTTGGTTAATAGAATTAGTAAAAACAAGGAGATGTATGTCTCTTTTGTTTATGGGGAGACTAATGTCTAAGATAGGAGAACTCTTTGCAAGAATTTGAGGGAACATAATTGTATTGCTGGTAGTTTCCCGTGGGTTCTGATTGGTGATTTTAATGTGATTTTGGATTATACTGAGCATTCTAGTGGTTTGGGGGTTAAAACTTTTGGAGTGCAGGATTTTCGAGATTGTGTGGATAGTATAAATATTGAGGATGTTAAAATTACTGGGTTGCTTTTTACGTGGGCTCAAAAAAGGAGAGATCCTAATAGTGGTGTCCGTAAGAAGTTAGACAGAGTTATGGGTTATGATAAGTTTGTGAATGAGTATTCTGAATGCTTTGCTAACTTTATGGCGTTTGCTAGTTCGGATCATACTCCAGCTGTTTTAGTGATGCCTGAAGAGAAGGGTAAGAAAAATAAAGCGTTTAGGTTTTTGAATTATCTTACTTCGAAAAAGGGGTTTATTGATGCTGTTAGAGATAATTGGAAGGTGTCGGTTAAAGGATATGCTATGTATGTGTTGGCTAAGAGGCTTAAGTTTCTGAAAAAACATATGAGGAACTTGAATAAAAAGAATGGTAATGTAAGTGATAAGGTAGAAAAACTGAAAGAAGAGCTGGATAGTGTTAAAGAAGCTTTGAAGAATGATCCTTCTAATGTTATGCTCAGGGAGGAAGAAGCTGTATATGCTCATGCTTATAAGCAAGCCGTCTTGGATGAAGAGCTTCTTTTGAAGCAGAAGGTGAAGATTGAGTGGATTAAGGAAGGGGACTTTAATAGTGCCTATTTTCATAATATGGTTAAAAATAGAATTGTTAAAAATAGAATTGAGGTGGTCTATGATGATAATGGGACTGCTTATCATGGGGATGATATGATGGGTAAGTTTGTAAGTCATTTTGAAGATTTCTTTGGTTCTGGCGAGGTGGCGTTTCCTATTGAAGACCCGAATTCTCTTTTTACTACCAAGTTAAGTCATGATGTTGTTGTTGAATTAATAGAGAAGGTGACTGATGATGAAATTAAAACTGCATTGTTTGACATTGATGATAACAAGGCATCTGGTCTTGATGGCTATACGTCCAAGTTTTTTAAGAGTGCCTGGAGTGTTGTGGGGGAGGACACGTGTGCTACAGTTAAGGAGTTCTTCGCTAATGGCAAAATGCTTGGTGAGGTTAATGCATCTGTTATCTCTTTAATTCCTAAAATTATTGCGCCTAAGAAAGTCAGTGATTATAGGCCTATAAGTTGTTGTAATGTAGTTTATAAAACTATTAGTAAGATTATTACTAATAGGATTAAGTTGGTCTTAAGTGGGCTTGTGGCGGAGTACCAGAGTGCATTTATACCAGGTAGACAGATTTGTGATAATATTTTGTTGACACAAGAGCTTATGAGGGGTTATAATTGGAAAACTTGGGGGGGTTCTAGTAGGTGTGCTTTTAAGATTGATATACAAAAGGCATATGATACCGTGAATTGGCAGTTTCTTGAGTTCATCTTAAAACAATTTGGCTTCCATCCTGTTATGGTGCATTGGATTATGGTCTGTCTTACAACTGCATCATTTTCAGTATGTATTAATGGTGAGCCAAATGGTTTCTTTAAGGCGGGTAGAGGGTTGAGACAAGGGGATCCGATGTCCCCTTATCTATTTACTTTAGGCATGGAGGTGCTTAATTTGATGATTCAGAGGCATGTGAAGGTTGAAAAGGGGTTTAAATATCATTGGGGTTGCAAGGAGCTTAAAATCACCAATATGTGTTTTGCTGATGATTTGCTTATGCTATGCGATGGAGACTTAATATCTACTTATGTTCTGAGGAGAGGTTTGGATGAGTTCTGTATGAGTTCTGGACTCTATCCAAGTATGACTAAGAGTGAAGTTTTCTTTGGAAATGTGTCTGATCATGTTGTGGCTAATATCAAGTTGGTGATGCCATTTAATGAAGGAGTGCTACCTATCAAGTATTTGGGTGTTCCTATGGTCTCCAAAAGACTATCTGATATGGACTGTAAGCCATTAGTTGAGATGATCAAGAAGCGGATACATAATTGGAAAAACTATGACTTATCATTTGCTGGCAGGTTACAACTTATATCTTCTATTTTGTACTCTTTGCAAGTTTATTGGTCTTCTTTATTTCTGTTATCTGCTAGTATATGTAAGCAGATTGATAGGTTATTCAAAAAATTTCTTTGGACTAGGGGTAATACTATTAGGGGTATGGCTAGTGTTTCATGGAAAGAGGTTTGTAAGCCAAAGGATCAGGGGGTTTAAGACTTAAACCTATTAAGTTGTGGAATGAAACTCTGATGGCGAAACATATCTGGAATTTAGTGAGTAGAAAGGATTCTATATGGGTCAAGTGGGTTAATATTTATTGGTTAAAAGGTAGAAGTATGTTAGGTCACCATATATGTAACACAAGCATCAATATGTAGAAATAGAGAAGAGAAGAAGATCGGATGAACAATATCACACACACACACACATACACACGATATGAATGATGAAGAGTTAGGCGTAAGGTGCAAGAGTGAATGAATTGAACAACCAACCTTTAATATAAGGTTTACAAGACTATTTATAGGAGGGAACTAGGGTAACACTCCAAGTTCCCATCCTTTTCCTTATTGGACTAGGCCTAGGCTTATGGGCCTTCTACATAAGCCTAAGGCTTAATAACAAACATAAAGGCCATATTAAGCTAACTATTACATATGAATCACTAACACTTGAATTAAGGTTTAGGAGTGATTCCAACAATCTCCCCCTAAGTGTTAGTGATGAATGAGAGAGTGATAAACGTTGTAGGTGTAGATGTAATAGTAGCTTTGACGTCTTCTGACATTCTTCTTTCTTGTGAGAAGAATTGTCTTGATTCGAACAATCTCCCCAGTGTAGAGAAATTGTTTCTTTTGAAGTATTCTTCTTTGACGTCATCTTTGTTCTTTGATCTTTGTTCTTTGAAGGTGATAGTATGTTGTTGTTGTCTGCATCAGGTCAGCTTCGCTGCTCCAGTGTCTCCACGTCTTTCTCCAACATGCTCACACTCTCTTTAACGTTGGTTTACAGTTGATGAAGTTCTTTAAGTCTTTATACTTTGTAGATTCTTTGTTGACGAAGAATCATTCTGACTTTGTGTTGCCTTTGATTATGAGAGAACTTCCATAAGTGATGATGTTGGTATGAGCATGTGAAGAATCTGCACGATCAGTCCGCTCCAGAGCTTCCATAAGAAGTAAACATAAGAAAGGTTAGTAACAAGCGGATTCCGGCACTTACAAGTTCGAACTTCGAGAGTGTTAACAGCATAGTGTGAAAACACAACTCTGATTCTCACAAAGCCCGTTCTTGAACCGGAGTCCCACAAGTGAGATAACGCGATGTACTGAAGTACATCTACGGTTCAGATGAGTCGCTAAGGTACACCAAAGCATCACCCCACGACTGTAGACCGTTTGAGACACACTAAGCGTAATCCACGGGGAGTTACCGAAGTGACCTGCTGTCAGGGCTGTTAGATGTTGACCCTGGCAGGAGTTTCCATTCAATCACTGAGGATCACATGATGTGAACCCCTCATAAATGTTCTCGACAGATTGCTAAGATCTGTGTAGGACTTGATAACGTACCACTGTCGTTCTTATTGTTGAACAACAAGTGATGAAATGTCAAGTGTACCTAAGAGATCTTTTGATGAATCTCGTGGCTCTAGACTCAATAGTGCGTTTTGGTTTTTCTGAGTGGAGACTAGGGAGAGGGTCTCCTTCTTCAATACCAGCAATCTCTAAGAGAAAGCTGATAGTTTACGTAGGGTTCCCTGTGAGAATGAAACAATCTTCTGTTGAGAGAAACTTGAGTGGCTAAGAAGGTTTAGTGCATGCGTCACTGGGTCCATGATGACTTTTAATCTTCAATACCGGCGTCATCAAGTGACAACCAGTAGCATATGAATTGAACCCGGTGTCTGCCCTAAGTTGAATAATCCGGAGGGCTATTTCTTTTCACCCTTTTCTTTGCTTTTCTTTTTAATTCTTCAACTCCTTCTTTCTCCGATTCTCATTTTCTCCATTTTATAATCATTCTTAAGGACTTATAAATCTAACTATTGGTAGTGTCCTTGGGTAGATCCCTCAGGCTCTGGCGGATCATAGGACGGTTATTCCTAACCTTAATCACCTTATAACTCCATTGCCATAAAACCATTTTCATGAAAAATCTCTCGAAGTGTTTGTGAATGAAAAACATGTTTGAACACTTCAAGAGTTTTAGATTTTAATAAATACTCCCTCTCAACATGTGCTTAAGAGTTTTGACAGAAATCTGCACAGTGAGGAAAGAGCGCGCATTTTTTGAATTGATCGACTCAAGATAGACAATCCCTTGCGAGACACGATTACGTTGCATAGTTAAAGAGATGCATTGTCAGCTTTTAGGTGACAACTAGCTCTAATAACTACCTTGAAGATGTGGACAACCCCGAAAGGTTGTCAAACCCGTCAAAGTTCATGTCTATCAAGAGCTTCTCGAATGGGTACAATTTACTTGGATAAGTCTTGGAAGATAAGTCTTTTCAATGTATGACTGTTAGTTCCCGTCAATTCATGGGTTGAAGTCTTTTCACACGAGGATTCAATAGCAAAACACAACATATTTCTTATCACATAATTTTCTCCCCCTCAAAAATGGCATATAAATGTTATTTTTGAAGAAATGTTGAGAATAAATATGACCATTTTGAGTTTTGTGGGAAGATTACACAAAGAACAGTTTGTGAACAAAGTTTTTAAGTCAAATACTCCCCCTCAACAAGTGATATAAATGGTTGAGGTTTTGAAAAATTATAAGGGGAAGTACTTGTTCTTTTGAGCAAAACCTTTGAAAAATGAAAGGTTTGATAGGTTTTACTCAAAAGTAAGAAGCTTTCGCTCCTTTTATAAGGATTGTGGCACTGAAGCGTACCACAGGGTCCTTTCTTGACAAGTACGGGTTGTACACTGTTATGTGTGCACAAGCCATTGTCAATTATGTAATCACACATCCAAATTAATATGAAATAGAAGAAGTTTAAGGGGTACCAGGAATTTCAGGTAGTTCCGCAATAACTCCAGGAATGCGAACTGGGCGTTGATAGCCTGTGAGATTAATGCGGGGACGACCACCTATAAAACTCTCCAATGTTCTGAACTGGTCCCTATGAAACAACCTTTCATCAACCTGCTTGATGATTCTCTTTACATCCCGTCTTTCCTGATAAGTCCATCTCTTTGGTGACCCAATGCCTTGTTGAATCGCCTTTAACCTATATGCTAGCCCATCTCTGACATGCTTCAATGTTGAATCTCCAAACTTATGAAGCTCATTACACGCCATCAAGCAGTTGCGGTAGAGTGCACTGTGGTAGACTACTCCAAAGGGTTTGCTGATGAGAGTGAATTGAGAGAGATGGTTGATGCCAGGAAGTTCTAGCTTAGGTCTGGTGAAGTTGACCCGAGTCTGATACGACTCAACAGCAAGTTGCAAATCTTCTACACGTTCCTGGATCACGATGCTTCTGATGAAGATGAGCAAGGACTTGATGTATTCGCGTTGAATTTCAGTCGAGAATTGTCTCATTCTTCCCTGGACTTTGGCAAGATACAGATCTTCAATGTCATTGAGAGACAAATTCTGAAAGTCCGCTTCACAGAATGCATAGTCCCTTTCGTCTTGTCGTTTGACGACAATATGCTTGAGAAAGATGTAATCCCATTTAGACGAAAGAGCAACATGCTTAACAGCAACGATCCCTTGATTACTGTACACTTCATGTTGAGATTTATGAACCTGGCAGCTTCTGTAGTAGATTCGTCGGCATTCCGGCCAATGGTGAATCTCGTACAGTGCATTGAGGTCATACTCTTCCACTCTGTTGTTGAACACGTGGGTAGCTTTTTCCTCGATGGCTATGCAGTTGGAGTAAATGGCTGCCGGGAACGGAATTGTCAGTGATGTAGCATATTTCTTTGAACTATCGCTACCGTGCAGAAGAAATTCCAGGTCATTGTTGAAGAAGTATCGAAATGGAATCTTAGGTTGTTCTGGTTGACCGATGGTAGGTAGGGGTTTGGTCCAATCTGTGTAGTATGGAGCTTTGTCTTTGCGGGTGTAGTCGATGTTTGCTTCAGGGTTGAGCCAATCAATGTTGTTGGACATGGCTCGTGCTATGTTTTCAAGGTGATATTCAACTTCAATAGCACTTTCCGAGCTGTCTTTGAGTATTTGAAAGGCTTCATTCTTGATTCGTTTCAACTCTGATTTCGTCATCTTCTTCACTCGGAACTTTGATTGTAGTAACTTAGCATGCTCCAGTGTACTACCTCCTACCATATCTTGGTCATCAGTTAAGGCGGGTGTAGCAGCAACAAGTGTGGAAAACCATTCGTATTCGGTGTCATCGTCGTCTAGCCATGAAACGGCATCAGTCTTAGTCGTCTTCTTCTTCTTCTTCTTAGGCCTAAAGGAGGATGTTGGTTCCTTTGTTGTGCTGGGAGAGGTGGGTTGTTGTTGGGGCTCAAGGACTTCCTCATCATCACCACCAATATACTCAAAGTGATCACCAGTTTTCTGAGTCTGGGGTGGTAACTCAGAATCCTGAGGTTTTCAGTAGAAAGCGAGGAGGAGATCGTGGTTGAGCTGGAGTCCTTTGGGGTGGAGGTTGCATTGAAGATGATTCACCAGTTTTCTTCAGATGTTTAGGCTCATCATTCTTATCCTTATCCTTATCTTCATCGTCTCTTGGACGTTTAGGCCTTTGTGCTTCTTCCCTGTAAGCTGATTTGAGTTGGTATTCCAGCAGTGCTTCAAACAATTTACCTTCGGAGGAAGTAAATGTTGCAGATCGTTTAGACATTTGAGCTACGAGCCTGTTAACCAATTCAGCATCTGAGAATATTATGGGATCAACTAGGTTGATGTTGACATGCATTGGTGTTGATCTCATACTTTGCTTGGCCAAATGTAATAGATTCGGATAGAGTTGTTTGGTAAACATCTCCTTTGTAACTCCAGGAACGATGTCAAGAAGGTACTTGTGAGTGTAACCTTTGATCATCTCGTTCATTTCCCCTTGAAGATCACGTTGCATGAACTTCTGGATGTATTCCCTTTCAGCTTGCATCTTTTCGTTCTCATCATGAAGATCTGTACTTGGTCGCGAGAAAGTTCACTTCTTGTAAAGCACGTCTTTCTTTCGACACCTTGACAGCTTTAACGATTCGTGTCTTAGCTTGAGAGATCCAAGATGCCATTGGCTTCTTCACTGATTTGGATGTAGATCTGGTTGATCTTTTGGATGGTGGTGGTGAAGAATGAGATGATGAGTATGATGATGAAGAGACATGAGGAGGCTCGGGGTCATTAGGTGGTTCAGAAGTTTCCTTCTTAGAATGTATGGGACTGTCTAGAAGAAATTGATCATAAGCGGTTTCTTCATCTCCAGACTTAGCCGTTTCGTCAGTCTTTGTTTCATCAGCAGGAGTTTTCTCAGTCTTTTCCGTTTCTGGTTCCTCAATATCAAAGTTGATGGAATCCTCAATCTGCCGTTGTTGTTGTTCGTGGGTGATGGTAGTACCAGTTCCCTTATCGGGTTGATTAACCGCATTAAGAACTGGTGTGGCTAGAGTACCACCGCTTGAACCTCCAGGGCCACGAGTTTGATCTTTTACGAATGCTTCGAAAAGATGTTTATGTCTGAGTTCCTTCAACTTCCTTTGATATTCCTTTTTCTCATCTATTGGTTCTTCTTCAGAGCTCTCCTTATCATGTTCAATCACAGGAGTTTTCCCTTTACCTTTGTCAGCTGGTGGACTGGGAGGTTTAGCTACTGATGGAGTTATATCGGTTGCAGTTTCAGAGTAGAAGACCTCATCGTCTGATTCGGTTTCCTCAGAGCTTTCGTCCACTAGCTTTCTTGGCGATTCAGGCTTTGGAGTGGGAATAGGAACAGCTTCTTTAGAAGGAACTTTCCTTTTTAGTGTGGGTTTCCTCTTAGGGAACTTCCTTTGACTCTCTGTGCTTGCAACACTCCCTGCACTACCTCTTCTGGTTTTCCTGGTAGGTGTACCAGAAGACTTATCATCGAGAGAACCAACTTTACCTTCATCAACTGCTACCAGATACCTTTTGTATGAGTAAAGCTGTTTGATTGCATCAGAGAGAATGTGATCCGGCAGCACAGCACCTTGTTTCTTTGTTGTTGATTCCTTAAATCTGACTGTTAGAGTAGGTTCAGAAAACATGTCGTGATTGTTGGGGTCATTGATTCTCTTGGGGATATCAGGGTTAAACCCAAGTGCTCTTTGGATCAACAGTTTTGTATATCTGATATAAGGGATTTTTGAGCCAAGCTTCTTGAGGAATGTCATCATGTCGTCCCATATCAGAGCTTCGACTTCAATGTGCTTCATGTTGACCAAAGCCCAAAAGATTTGCAGTTCCATGAGCTTGGGATGCTCATAGCCACTGTCACGTCCAGAGATAGATTTGGTGATGATGATGTAGAGAGTTCTCCAAGGTTGAGGAATATTCTTAAGATCCACATGTGAATGCTTAGTGATTACTCCTGTAGCTTCGTCATAACCAATATTGATCAGGAACTGTAGAACAGTCTCTTCAGTTGGTGTGGCATTGAGTTCTGTTGGCTCGATAATCGGAATGAGAAGAACAGCCCGTAAGTCTGCAGGTGTGATGGTGACTTGTTTGTCATTGAGAGTCACCGTCACAGCTTTTTGTCCTTTGATCTTTTGCATTGTAGTCCAGAACTGCTGAATATAGATCTCAGGTACTGTAGCAGAGTTGGAGAGCATGTTTTGGTAAGGATGATTCTTCAGAATATCCACAGCAATTGAACAAGAGGACTCTGAGCATGTGAGGGTTTCAAAATCAACCCGAAGGTTGTTCTTTCCAATCTTCATCGGATAACCATTTGGGAAGATATCAGCAACAGTGAGAACATTTGGTGCATCCACATTCTGCATTTGAGCGTCCATGTCGTGATCTGAAATATATTTAGCCAAAAGAACCAACATATCGAAAGACATTATGTTAGTCAATAGATGGTTTTATTGTCTAATTATTGAATGTGCTATGTCAATGATTGTTACGAGTCCAATGTCACTTGTTTGTCCAATTGTCCAATGACGTCGTGATAAGTTTTCGTGAGTTAATTAACTTTAAGTATTAAAGTCCATGTTATCACTTATTTTTCACAACATATTAAACGTTTAAGCTTATTAGTGACATTATTGGTTTCGTGGCGTTATGATTTATTTATTTACAAGTTTGTACGCGTAACAATTCATAATAAAGGTTAAACAAGGCTTAGGCGTAGAAATGGCAAGCTTATGCGTAAACAGGAATGATATACGCGTAAACGCAAGCTTATGCGTAGGTTCTTGACTTACGCGTAAGAAATATTACGCGTAGGAAAAGGGGACCTTATGCGTAGAGCTTACGCGTAAGCGTATATAAAACCTTACGCGTAAGGCTTACTCGTAAGAGTCAACCTTATACGTAGAGGTCACTGTTTACGCATATCCTTCACAGGATACGCGTAGTCCCTTATGTAGAACCTTACGCGTAACAGTTACGCGTAAGATTACTCTTACGCATAACCTTCTACGCGTAAGGTGATCCTTATGCGTAGATTGCTAATAACCTTGATTCTGAATTTTCACTTGTAACAAACCTGAAATAAGTTCATCATAACATCAATATTAACGCACACATTCATTCTATAACAGATTTAATCACAAACACTCATTTATACAGTTATGCGAAAAAACCCTTATGCGTAAAACTAAACCCTAAAGTTCATGAATTACGCCTAAGAATTTTAGCCATGGAAAATGCATCAAAGTTTTTCTGGTAGTTCTAAGAAGTCATGTGAGTGTTATGACCAAGTTTTAACATCAAATTCTCAGTGAATCAAAAGTACCCAAATATCAAGAACGTTAAACCCTAATTTCTAATTATCAATCAATTAGTGTTTCTGGGTTAATTCTAAACATGGATATGATCAATTCATCTTGTAAAAAACAACACATAACAATCTTTTTAACCAAAAACGTTCTCATTTGAAAACACCCAATTTCACGCATAAACCCTAATTCCCAAAATCAATCAATTCGTGTATCTGGGTGTGTTTTAGTGATGAAAATGTAATCATAGATGTTAGGAAAACGTTTTGACACTATCATTTTACCCACAAACACACAAACTTGATTATGTGTTCATACGCATATGCGTAGAACACAAAATCAACCATATACATAAATCTTAACCATTGGATTTGTTAAAAATTAATCATGTTAGAAACATAAAACCACTTACAGTTTGATGATCAAAAACACGGATTAGACGAATGATTCTTAGGCGTAGGATTTGTTTGGTGAAAAATTAAATGTGAAGAGTTAATGAGGTTGGTGGGTAGTTTTGTTAAAATAAGTTTATGCTTTTGACAGTTTTAGCCCCTCCACCTTTACCAATTACATCCAATGCCTTTAACTTCCATTTTGGTTACCAAATGAAGGATATCTTGAAAGAATTTTGACGACACTCCCTCTCGACTTAAAAATAATGAAAGTTTATAAATTTTAGTCCGAGGAGTGTCAGAAACCAGAAATGCGACCACCATTATTAAAGAAAACAACCGGGATAAGATAACATGCAAGTACAAGGTTTTATGAGACTGAAAAATATTTGCATTCTCCCCCTCAACACTTGATCGGAAAAATACTGAATTTTGAAAGATTTGAGTGTTGACGGAAGATTTGTACTTGCCATGTTAAAAGAAATATAGATAGAAGAATATTTTTGTTGTTTTATCCGATTTTATATTTTTGTATTTTGTTTTTGAAAAATATTTACAAAATAGGGATTGGTGTTTGACTGTTTTTTAAGAATGTTTTAAGAGTTCATCCAGTTCCTCTTGAGTCAAACACCGTATACCAATCCGGTGGACCAACTCATTAAACCTAGCAGGAGCTAAGGCTTTGGTGAGAAGATCTGCCAATTGGTATTCTGTACCCACAAAATATAATTCAACAGTACCCTGTTCCACGTGGTCCTTAATGAAATGATTTCGAAGATCGATGTGCTTTGACTTTGAGTGTTGAACTGAGTTGCACAAGATCGCAATAGCACTCCGATTTTCGCAGTACATCGGGATTCTGTCAAACACGTAACCATAGTCTTTGAGTTGTGTTCTCATCCAAATGACTTGAGCACAACACGCGGACATGGCTACATATTCTGCTTCGGTTGAGGACAGCGATGTACAATCCTGCTTCTTCGATTGCCATGACACCAGTTTATCACCAAGAAATTCTAGTGCTCACTGAAGTACTTTTCGAGAGTCTAAGCATCCTCGTGGTCAGCGTCTGAAAAGCTATTAGTTCAAAACCGAGAATCCTTCGGATACGGATCCCCAAATTAATGGTTCCCTTGATGTATCGGAGGATTCGTTTATCCTTTGAGAGGTGGGTTTCAATTGGTCTCGACTGATAACGGGAGCAAAGATATACGGCAAAGACAATATCAGGGCTGCTAGTCATTAGATACATGAGAGACCCAATAATACTACGGTATTTTGTAGGGTCCACCCATTTCCCATGTAAATCAGCGTCTAGCTTCTTGGTATGAGCCATTGGTGTGGCGTAGGTGTCACAGTTTTGCATTCCAAATTTGTGTAACAATTCAAGGGCATATTTGGAGTGACTCAAGAAAATACCACGGGGTGATTGATGAACTTGCATTCCAAGGAAGAATGTGAGTTCACCCATCATTGACATTTCAAAATGTTTTGTCATAAGTTTTGCAAAAGCATTTGAGTATTTTAAATGTGTTGACCCAAAAATGATGTCATCCACATAGATTTGAATGATTAAGATGTGAGCCCCGTGATATTGTATAAATAGTGTAGGGTCGACTGAACCTTTGGTAAACTTATTGGCAATAAGAAAGGATGATAAGTTATCGTACCACGCCCGAGGGGCTTGTTTGAGACCGTAAAGAGCTTTCTTCAGTTTGTAGACATGATTAGGGAACTCTGGGTCAACGAATCCTTCTGGCTGGCTTACATAGACCGTTTCTTTCAGTTGTCCATTGAGAAAAGCAGTTTTGACATCCATTTGAAAGACCGTGATGTTCATGTGAGCTGGAAATGCTAGAAGAATTCGAACAGCCTCAAGACGAGCAACCGGAGCAAATGATTCTTCAAAGTCAATACCCTCTTCCTGTCTATAACCCTTAGCCACCAGACGTGACTTGTTTCTAATTACGGTTCCTTCAGCATCCAATTTGTTTTCCAAATCCATTTTAGACCAATGACGAAGACCCCTGTTGGTCTTTCAACCAGTTCCCATACTTCAAGACTTTTGAATTGGTTGAGTTCTTCCTGCATGGATTCAATCCAGTTGTCCTTTGTCATTGCGTCTTTAATGTTTTAGGCTCGATTGGCAGACAGTGAGTGCATAAATGCAATGTTCACCATCTGTGTGAAGACGTTGTCTCGTTATGACTGGTTGATTCGGTTACCAATATTCTCAAGAGGATGGTCTTTCGTCCAACGATGTGTGGAGGGTTGATGTTGGTATACATTGTGCAGATTTTGAGGATTCAAATGGCATGTAGATGATTCCGCAACATCAGGTGCAGCAGTTTCATTGGCGAACGGGTTAAAGAACGGATTTGGATCAAAATCCGCAAGTGGGGTACGCATTAAGAACATCATCAGCTGGTTCAGCGTCGTTGGATGCAATTTGTTCAACTGTTGTTGTAGAGTCAACTGGTGGTGCTTCTTCAACAGTGATTGTTGTAGCAGGTGTATCAGGTATAAGAGTAGTATAAGGTTGAGCAGCGGAAACAGTGGATACACCTGGAGCACGTTCATCAATATCGTCACTGAACAGAGGAGAAAATAGTCTTTCCATTTGTTGACGAGTAAGCTGGGGGCTTGATTCAACTGATGACGAGATTTGAGGGAAGTTTAAGCGGTTGTGACCGGGTTCCAAGCTGTTATACTCAGAAGCCATTTCAGTAAGTTCATCAAAATTAGCATGAATTGTTTCCATAACTTGTTTTGTACGACGATTCCAGATCTGGTAACCTTTAGAATTCTCACAATATCCAATAAAGACTCTAATGTCAGCTTTGGCTTTGAGCTTTCCAAAGTCATCACAATCATTATTCGGATAGCAAAGGGATCCAAATACATGAAAGTGTTTAAGATTCGGTTTTCGGTTGTGGAGAAGCTCAAATGGTGTTTTGTTGTGGCGTTTTGTAATCATTGGATGGTTCTGAGTGTAGCATGCGCTTGAGACAGCTTCAGCCCACAAGTAACTGAAGTTTAGCATTAATTAACATCGTTCTGCGCGCTTCCACTAACGTCACGGTTTCGTCTTTCAACAACTCCGTTTTGTTCTGGTGTGCGGGCAATAGATTTTTGATGCTCAATTCCCACTTTCTCATAATATTCCGAAGAGTTTGATTCACAAATTCAGTTCCTTTGTCTGTTCAATTTGTCTGACTGCCCGTTTCCGGATTTTTGAATTTGAATTTTCGTGAGAAAGATGATGATCATCTGTGGAGCTTGATCTTTACTTCGAAGAAAATAAACCCAAGTCCATCTGGAGTAGTCATCGACAATTACCAAAATGTAGCGTTTGCCATTAATGCGTCGCCTTGGCGCGACGGGCCATACAAATCCATGTGAAGAAGATGAAGCACATGCTGAGAGCTGTGTTCCACCTTTGAAGAAAAATGAGCACGAGTGCTCTTACCTTGTTCACAAGCTGAGCATAGGTGATCTTTAGAATACCGGAATCGCGGGAGACCTTCAACAAGTTTGTGTCGAGTAAGGTTGGTTATGGTTTGAAAGTTTAGATGTGAGAGACGACGGTGCCATAGCCAAGATTTGTTGATGTAGCCTTTGAGAGTAGACATATGGGAGATGAAGCAATCATGTCATGCATGGAGATAGTGTAGAGACTAGATGAGCGTTGGCCAGACATAAGATCATTTCCTTGTAGATCACGAATGAAACAAGTTTTCTCCCTGAAAGCAACTTCTAAGTCTCCATCACAGAATTGACCGACAGAAAAAAGATCGTGACCGAGGCCTTCCACATAATAAACCCTGTTAATTTCGATATTTCCATTGATATAATCTCTGTAGCCCATGATAGCTGCGAAGTGATCATTCCTGAATCTGACAGTGCCAATGAGCTTTGCAACAAAGTTTGATAATAGTTTAAGATTTCCTGTCATGTGTCGGGAACATCCACTATCAACAATCCAAAGGATGATCACCTGCATTACACACAGACGACACAGATGGAATAGAAGTAGATGTGGAACCCGAAGAGTTAGAGGGTTCCTCAGCAGTTATAGTAGAAATACACACATCAATGATTTTAGGCATCCATTAAAATCCTAGTGTATTATGTATCTATTTCAGCCATCTCCAACTAGTCTTAGTGAATGCACTAGGTGGTACTACATTCCTTGGAGGTGATACTAGAACTACAGGGACATCAATGCGTTTCGTAGAATCTAAGGAGGGCGGTCTACCAAGCACAGACTTAGAAGCATTAGTGGGCCTAGAGGTATTCCGATTCTTAGGATTCCTTAAACGAGACAAGATAGCTCTAGCAACACATTTGTCATGACAATCAGAAAGCATACTTTTACGACAAATAACACAAGAAGCATCAGACTGAATATCAAAAGTACTTAAAGGTTCAGCATCAGTTACAACACTTTTTCCATTACATTTGCTAGACGCAATATCTAAAGTGGGTGCAACTGGAGTCTTATGCAAAGTCCTACGGTGTTCTTCTACTTCAGCATTCTTTATTTGTCTTTTCTTAGGTCGCAACTTCCTATTCTTCCTTGTATTGCTCCTAGGCTGTGAAGTGCGAACGTTTAGAAAAGAGGCAACTATTCATGTTTTAGTAGAGGGAAGCACATTAGTAACTTGTGTTTTATCAGTAGGTATTCTGGGTTCCCGTTTGCTAACTGTTACAGGTGCAATTCTCTTAATGATGCTAGGCTGAACTTGTTCATACTTTCCAAACATTTCCCTTAATTTAAAGATAGTGTGCACCAGCTCTTGATTTTCAGAACGAAGATTTCCAGAAAAGTTCATGACTTCTTTAGTGTGTGCAAGATAATGATCAAGTTCGTTTGATGCTTCATCATGAGTCTGTTTGAGTAAATCAAATATGACACCATATTCCTTTTTAACTTTTGCAAGTTCTTGTTCATATTTTGAGATTTGACACTTGAAAGACACGTTTTGATCATCCAGCTGCTCAATTTTAGGATGATAGAGATTTGTACGCAACTGGGCGATTTTGGTTTGAAAACAAGTTGTTGATCGTGAATATCTTTTTGACACCAATTAAGACGACGTTTTGCATTTGAAAAGTTCGTTTGACAATCGTTCATTTTCAACTTTAAAGACTCGATTGAAGCACATTATCAGTATTCTCAACAATTCAACATATCAACAGAATCGGCAGAGATATGTCAGATGCATATGCAATGATTGTAATAACACACATTATTGATATCAGCACAGATAACATCTTTCAAGAGTCGATCAACATCTTTTCTCAACAATTTCTTTTTATGTTTAGTATTTGAAATCGATGTTTCTGTTTTCTCGAAAATTGTTTTCATGAGACCAAGTTCCTTGGAAAATCCCTTTCCAAATATAGTGCACGTTTTTCAAATTTTTAACATGGGGTAAAATTCTTTTCTGAAAAATATCTCTTTGTTCTCGCGCCTAAGGCGATTGAAAATGTTCAACTTTTATTTCAGAATGAAATTCAATCTCACGTTCCAAAAGTTTGATGTCAGATAAGAAAGTATCAAAATATTTGATAACACGAAACTTCGGCTTTAGTTTTTACTTCACTGAGTGAAGGTAAAGGACCATTAATTTGTGCACCTTGTGTGGGGACTAACTTCAGGAACTGGTGTGACAACCAAAGGTGTGTTTGAAGTATCTTGTTGTGTGATAAAAGTTACGGCTTTTGAATAGTTAAATGGTTTGTTATAAACGACATTTTCCATTTTTGACTGACTCTCGTCATCTGCATCTAATTCTTCATGCGATTATTCCACAACAGTCATAATTGAATCATCAATTCTATGTTCTGCACTGTAAACTTCAGGATTTGGTTTGAATGCTCTATTTGAAAACTTAGGTTTGTAATCAGCAAGAATCGGACCATATCCATTTGGATTTGGTTTAAAGGTAAACTTTTGAATAGTTGTGATTGACTCACCATGTTTATAAACAACATTTCGAAACTCTTTGATTTTGTGTTGTAAGTCGACAATTTCTTCAAGATAGTTATCTATTCGTTTCGTGGAATGCTTTTTGTACTCAGAGAACTGTTGTTGACAAGTTAACAACTCAGCCTTGGCTTTTGAGTTTCCAAAGTAAGAGCGTTAAGTTGTTGTTTATGTTCATGTTTCATTTGTTCTATTTGAGACAACAAAGCATTCTTCGATGCGGCTAGATCACGAATCTGTCGTTCCAAAGATTTTTCGTTTTGATGTGATTTGGCAAAAGCGGCTTCAAAACCTTTTTCACGGTTTTCTTGAGTTTTGAAAAAATTGAGTTGCCGAATTAAGCATTCATATCCCTATAACAGTGCATTTTTTTCTTTTAATTTGGTTTGACATCATGGTATGTTCCAATTGGATGTTGGTCTTTAACTAAGTCGAGCTAAATGCTGGATCAACATCGCTCATTTTGTTCACCGGGTCTCAACATGGTCATTATTTAGATCCTCAAGTATAACCACGGAGTCAACTTGATCATCAAAGGTAACCATAAGGCCATCTTGATCATCAATGGAACTACTGGGGTCTAGTTGATAATCATTGGAAGGAGATGTAGAAGCTCATGTGAAAACTCACTCTGATCCGTTTGTCAGATGCAGGGAACGTTGTGCGGAGATAAAGATCATAATGATAATTGTTTGTTCATGTACCTGGAGACAAGTGTCAGTGTCATACACTGGGCCTGTGTTACTCATGTGTAGATTTTGCATTTGATGCCATCAACATAAGCTGACATTAGCAGCAAGGCCTCCATATCATCAT
>OU343225.1:230657333-230701841 GCA_910596185.1 Chrysanthemum makinoi | reverse complement strand
GATTCAAGAGTGAGTCGCCCCATTCTTTCTACCAGTTGTCACAAGCTTGATCTTTAGAAAAGATCTCACATGTCAACCCCCAAGAGCTTGTTTGATGTTTGCTCGAAGGATTTCATCTTATCGTGAATATTTTATTTATCACTGGATCGGTGTTCTGGCAATACCCAAGGTGATGCGTAGGATCTTTAATATATATTCTTACTACACATTGTGTGAAACAGCAAGTCTTCAAGAATCTAGTGTCTTAATGAGACATTGTGGATGATCTCTTGGCTTTAGACTTAATTGTGAACATTTGGTTCCTATACCGGAGACTAGGGAGAGGGTCTCCTATTTCAATATCAACAATCTCTAGGAGAAAGTCGATAGATTATGTCGGTTCCCCGTGAGAATGAAACAAGCCCTTTTAAGAGGAACTTGAGTGGCTTGGGAAGTTTAGTGTAGTGCGTCACTGGGTCCATGACGTCTTGTCTTCAATACCAGTGTTACCTAAGTAACCACCATGTTAGCCTTAATAGTTTTTATTAGAAGTGATGGTCATTCACGGTTAGGAACTTTGTAACGTGTGTTAGATATAGTGATAAAATAGTCATCGAGCTCGTGGATTGGGTTAAGCTAAATGGCTAGAAGCTGTGTTAAGCTAGCCTTGTATAAGTCTATGTCCAACCGAAGTCCAATCGTGGCCCATGGAAAGCCCATTAGGGCATCTTGTATTTGTACTATAAATACACCTCAAATGAGTCATTTGAGGTGTGTGCTTGAGTGTGTGTATGTGTGTTTTCTTTGGAATAAAGTTTCCTTTCTTCTCTCTATCTCTCTACACATATACACGATCTATATATCATTCAAGTCACCAAGTTCTTCTCTTAATCTTTCTTTACGCATATCATCAGTTTGTGTTTAACGTGTGTTACTTGTGTTGGTAACGTGAGCTGTTGTGATAAGGTATACGTGATAATAGGGGCTTTACAACTGGTATCAATCGCCAAACAATGGTTTGGGAGTGTTTGTGTTACGTTTTTATTAAGTCTTTTCAAAGAAAGTTGCGTTTTTTCTTATAAACGTGGACTTTTTTGCTTAAAGTTTTGATTTTTACGTGGTTTGAAGCTTAAAGTTGTAGACTTTATTGATTTTTAAGTGTTTTGGAAGAAGTTTGTGCAAAAGAAATCGATTGGAAACGTGTTTTTGGGTGAAAAATTCTTGTTTTTTCATTGCTGGGCATTCCTACGCGTAAGCCACTTTTTCGTCAAAACCCTATTCTTACGCGTAAGAAAAGTCAAAACCCTAATCCTACGCGTAAGTTTCTACGCATAACTTTTTGGTGCAGATTCTTCGAGCTTCAACGGTTACTCAGTGCTTCCCTCACTTGGATAAATGTGTGGAACACTTCGACTTTTGGATATCTTTTACGCTGTGACAGTGTAAAGGATTTTTGGTTTTTAACCTAAGTTTACACATAAGCATAAACGCTTACGAGTAACACTCTACGCATAAGCTCACACTTACGCGTAAGGTGTTTACGACTAAGTCTTTTTGTTTACGCATAAGCCTAAGGTTACGCGTAAGATACTTTCTACGCATAAGGAATCCTACGCCTAAGCTTTCTATGCCTAAGAATCCTACGCCTAAGCTTTCTACGCATAAGATCCTACGCCTAAGCAATCTACGCATAAGCACCATATCCTACTCGTAACTTCTTCACTCTACGCCTAAGCTCTTAAAAAAAAAAAAAAAAAAAAAAAAATTCAAATTTTTATGCGAAATTCAAATTTTGGCGAGAAAATTTGAGTAAAATTTAAATTTTTGAGGAGACTAAACGTTCAATTTTTATGCGAATTCAATTGTTATTTTTTTTTATTCTTCGAAAATTTTGGTCAAAAATTCAAATTTTTGGACCCGAATTCAAATTTTTTTCGGTCAAATTTGGCGTCAAAATTGTCACAACTCAAAATTTTCATACACCCTTAGAATTGATTTTTATAGTGAATTCCAAATTTTGGGAGAGAAAAATTTTACGACTTTGAACAGGCTTACGAGTAAGATTCACCGAAAAACATCAAACGTCCATAACTTATTAAACACAACTCCTTTATCGTTGAATCGATCCTACATAAACTTTATCATTACATACATTCATCAATGGCAACTATGCAAGATCGTTATACAACTGCTGTCACAACTGCTATTGCTGCATTCGCCAATAATGCATTAAACATCAATGGTTACTCTACACCGAATAACAACAACCAATGGATTTCATCGTATAATCCGCAGTTTGCTCAACCGAGTATGCATATGGGTCAAGGAGGACTAATGGTTGATGTTATTGGGAATCAGAATGGACTTGCTACGGGTATACAAATGGGGAATCAGATGCAATATGCGGGCAGCTTTGATGGACATCGAGGAGTCAGTTGTGAATCGAATATGGGATATCGAATATGGGAAATCAAAATGGGAATAATCGCTTTATGACTTCGCTTCAGAATGCTACTCCGAATATCAAAGCCAAAATTCAGGTTATTTTGATTCAGAATCTAGGGTCAAACGACTGACGAAGCTTGAAAGGCTCAAGTACATGTTGATGTTAGCAACGAAGAAGAGTCGGGAATTGAATTGACTGATGCGGAATACGTAATTCATGAATCCAGACGGGCGAGATAAAGCAATCAATACTGCTAACTCCAGTCATACAATCAATCAGCTGGACACAACATCAAGTGGTACTTTTGACACACCTCCTGTCTACGACATAGATTCACTCAATGAGGTACCAAATTATAGTAATGTTGCTAATCAGTTTACTCATGAGAAGCCACATTCTCAGGTCTCCGAACCTTATTATGACCCATATGTGGGAGAGCAAGTTAATAGCAATGTTAACTCTGAAACTCCATATATGGATCCTAATGGAGGTCAAGGTGAACAGAATGGTGCTAATGATGAGGAAACACGTGCTTATTTTGAATCGTTAATCAATAATTGTGGTATTGAGATTGAGAAAGTTAGAACGGTCAATCGCGAAGTTAAGGCAGCGAATGCTAAATTGACCGCTGAGCTTAAGAGTTACAAGGAGAACGCAAAAGCCTTTAAATTTCATACAAACAAAGTATCAGAATTAGAAATTGGTTATCGAGATTCTCGTTTAAGAGAAAACAATTGCAACTCAAGTATGACACACTTGATGTGAATTTGAACTTGAAAATAAAATCTTTAAACAAGGAAATTTCTGAACTAAATGACCAACTTTCTAAACAAAAAGCACTGTTTTCTGATCTTGAAAAAGAGAAGAAACAGTTGATTTCAGACTATTCAAAACGAGAAGATTCTCTTCTTGATGAAATTCTTGATAAAAATGAGAAGATCAAATCCTTAGAAAATTTGCTTCTTACAACGGGTCAGTCAGCTAAATCAAACAAGATGCTTTCTAATCAAGTAAATCCACGTTTTCATACTTCACATAGAATGGCACTTGGTAACGACCCTTCTTCGTTCCTCAAGAAAGCTCACAAAGAACGGAATGTGTTGAATAATGGAAAACCTTTGCATGAACCCATAATTGTTCGTGATTCTCTTGAAACGTTAGAACTATCTAAGGAGAGAGTAGAAAAATGAAACAAAAAGGTCTGGAAATCAAACCTATTGACTATAACAAATGGAACAAACTTAACGGAATTACTTTTGTCAATCAAAAAGAAAAGTCAAAGTTCTCCATCACACAAAATGTTTCAAACAAAGAGTCAACACCGCTTTTGTTTCAAAATCGTTTAAAACCAGTCGTTGTCTTAAAATCTCTTTCAAACATTGAACAAATGTCTTCAAACAATCCTTTTAACTCAAGTGATGCAAGAAGTATTTTAGACAATCGAAAAGCGAGAATTGCGGATCTTCAAGAAACCGTTAAAAAACTAAAACCACTATTACACCTAATAACCGGTTCTCCATTTTGATATTAAACAGAGAAAGTTTTTTGAAACTCAAATTGACCCTCAGCTGAATGCCATCAGTGCAAGGGTAATTCATTTTGAACAAGCATTTTGAGAAAGAAACAACACTTTTGTCAAGGACCATAAAAACCCCGGTAAAGGTTAAGCAAGCTAACAACTGTGTTGAACAAATCAAAGTTTTGGAAACTTTAAATGACTCTCTCTTCGAAGATGTTCTGACTACTGATATTATGTCCATTATTTTTCAAACATATTCTGTTGAAGATCATGAAAGACTCCAGTATGAGACCTCCGCAATTGTTTCAAAATATGAAAAAGCTCTTGAAAAACTTGAAAAGGAAAACGTGTCCTATTTTAAACAACTTGATCGAAAATCTGAGGAATGCAAGTATGACAAATTATCGTATGAGCGTGCCTACAAGGACATGCAAGAGCAAAATGATCTTTTGAGAGTTCAACCGAAAGTCTAAAAGGAAAGGATGTGGATACTAAGTTTGCAAAACCATTGACCGAGGAGAAAACAAATGTTCCCAAACCGGTTTTTAAACCAAAAATGTCTATTTCTCAGTTTCCTCCAAAACTCAATGAGAAAAATGATTTATCAAAAACAGTCACTCCAATGACTTTGCCTATTAAAAAGAGAATTATCAACGGTTTTGAGAAAGAAAAGTTGCTTTGAAACACCAAAAGTTATTACACCTGGCATTTCTAGGAATAGTACACGGAATGTGACCAAAAATCCAGCTTAAAGAATCGCTGGTTCTAACGACATGGTCAACAATCACTATCTAGAAGAAGCTAGGCAAAAGGCACAGACTCGAAAAGACGGAATTTTAGGTGCAACATCTAGGGTGACGAATTCTACAAGATTTCAAGGCACTACTAGTAGTAGTAAACCATTACCTAGGAACACTCTACATAAGACTAGGGATTGGCTTGCATCTAAGAGTATGCAAAAGAAAAATGCTATGCCCTTAGAAAACAACACTAGGAATTCTAAGTCTTTTTAGAACAAGAATCAATTTCCAAAAGACCCAGTGACAAAGTTAAAGCTACTGTTTTAAACAAGAACATTGAATTTGTCTGTACTACATGTAAAAAATATGTCTTTTCAGCTAATCATGATGCATGTGTCTCACTATATCTCAAGAAAGATAATTCTCGTGCCAAGGCACAATCCACTAAGACACCAAATAGAAACAAGCCCGCTGATAAAAAGACAAACAAAAGACACCTAATAGGACGATCTCTTCAGACGTAAGCTTTTCTAAAAATGAGTCTTAACAGATCTCGACAAGAAAAAACTCCTAGATCTCTACCAGTGAAACCCACGGAAAAGTTTTCAACAAAATAGGTCTTAGATGGATTCCCACAGGAAAAATTTTTGATACTTGCACCAACACAGATAATAGTGACAATCATCGGGATAAGGAAGTAGAAACCACTACAACCGTTGATAGTGATCTCCCTCGCCGTGAGGAAACATATACTTCTAACACTGTTATTTGTGAGTATTCTTCTTCTCTCAGGATGTGTACTTGTAAAGTGTTGAAGGTTCTTATACCCCATGTGGTAAAGAAGAACTTTATGCCAATTTCGCATGTGGAAATCCTTTTCTAGTTCCACTCTTAACTCCACTTTTACTTGTTCCAACTTAATTTCTCTTTCTTCAAATTCTTCGCTGTAAATATTTTTGAAAAACGAAATACAAAATTTGAAAAACCTACAAAAACCAAATACAAAAATAGAAAATTTTTCAAAAAATACAAAAACATTAGAAAATATCAAAAATCCAAAAATATTCTTCTCACGACATGTCTCTCGTATAATCGATATTCTGTACATTTCTAGAAATGTCATTCAACAATGATACGGGTATGTGCCAGATGCAGTTTGAGCGAGAGTTCTTTAATGTTTTCAAACATGTCAAGTTTCTCAAAATTTCTTCAAATAGTGGCTTTGTGATACTTCAAGACGAAACCCAGACTTCAAATTAATGGCTTCCCTGGACATACCAGTTCAGGACCCTCGCTAAGCTTCAAAGAAAGGAAATTGCTTATCCAAATCAACGGTTTTAAATATTTTTCAAGCACTATTCCTAAAAACATAATGGCTTGCAGTTACTTTGTTAGGAATTAGAAATTCCAGGTATTAAAGAGTCGGTCACCTCAAGTATATGTAATCGTTAGAATGCTCGTAGTCGTAGTTATATTTAGGTTAGTAGTATTTAGTTAAGTAACACCGTGGAGGACGGACGGGTCTTTACCCACTGTATGCCTGATCCACAGCCCGTTGTGTGGCGATTTATGTAAGACTATAAATACTCTCTACCTCCCAAGGTAGAGAGTTGGAGCTCATAATAATATCTTTCACTTTCTCTCACTAAGTTCCCTAAACCTCTAACTTTCTCTCTCTAGAATTCCACTTATACGCCCACTTGTGTTAATGGTTTGATGTGTATGTGAAATCCAATATCCAACAATTGGTATCAAGAGCCATGGTTAGATCATATCTTGCACATCTTTGGATTTCTAGTGGTTTTTAGGTGGTTTTTGAGTTTGAAAAAGTTTAGTGGTTTTTGCATCATTTGGTTGATTTCTTGTGTTAAAGTTTGGATTTTGTTAGTACTTTTATGTTTAGAATCATCACAAGTGTTTAGGTTTTCATTTGGTAAGCTTGAATCATCTTGGTTGGGTTGTTTTTGGATTGAAAAGTGATGTTTATGTGGTTTTTCTTGCTAGCGACTTAACTCACGGATTACTTTCTTCGTAGCGACTTGCTTTACAAATTTGTAGCGAGTTACAGTTTTAGACCTAGCGACTTAGACCTAGCGATTTACAGTACAAGTAGTGGACTCTCCACTACGGGTAGCGACTTGGTGGTAGCGACTTGGTCGGTAGCGAGTTGCTCTTTAGCGACTTGTATCTTTAGCGACTTGAGTAGCGAATTGCTGCCAAAATTTTGCTAGCGACTTGAGGCTTAGCGAGTTACTACTTAGCGACTTGCATTTGTCTAGCGACTTGGGACTCTAGCGACTTAGTGGTATAGCGAATTAAGTGTTAGCGACTTGGTGCATTATCTTCTAGCGACTTGGGTGATTGTTTACGGTTTTCTCTTGATTTAGTAAAATCCCGTGAAAGAATCTATTTCTCGGTTTAATCATAGAGTTATAAAATCCCGTATTATCTGTTAACATGTCTACCAACGTTCCTACTATCATCTCCACTGTTGCAGAGGATGTTCAAGCAGCTGGGTCAGATACTCGTCCACCCATGCTTGACAGAACTGACTACGATTCTTGGGCTCAACGAATCAGATTGTACTGCCTTGGAAAGGAAAATGGTGTCAACATTCTCAAATCCATTGATGAAGGACCATATCGAGTTGAGACGACTAGAGACATACTTGATACTAATGAAGATGGTACTCCTGTTTACGGAATGGACAGACCTAAAATGTATGATGAGCTTGATGATAAGGAGAAAAAGAGATTCGATGCAGATATCAGGGCTTCAAACATTGTTCTTCAAGGTCTTCCTAAAGACATCTACAAGCTGATCAATCATAACACCGATGCAAAGGCAGTTTGGGATAATGTTAAGATGCTTCTCTCAGGTTCAGAATTAACTATGGAAGACAGAGAATCCCAACTCTATGACGAATTTGAACACTTCAAGATGAAACCAGATGAGAGTGTCTATGAGTACTATGTGAGATTTCATAAGTTAGTGAATGACATGAGGAACATCAGAATGACTATGCCTAACATTCAGCTGAACTCAAAATTTGTGAACAACATGAATCCCGAATGGCACAAGTTTGTCACCGCTGTGAAGCTCACTAAAGGATTGAAGAATACAAACTATGAGCAACTCTATGCCTTCCTCCTTCAGAATGAGAGACATGCTATGTTTGAAAAATTGATTCTCAATCAGTTCAAAACCAACCAGGGAGAGACAAGCTCGTCTAATGACTCAACTGCCTTCTACTCAAACATCGGAATCACAACCAAAGCATCACAAGTCATACCCTTGGGTAATGGTAATCACAAACTCATTCCTGATCCTATGTTCAAACAAGCTGATGCTGATGCACACGTGGGTAACTTCATTAATCAACTAGCTCTTCTGATTAGTCAAAACATGAATTCTCTCCCACAAACCAACAACAACCTCAGAACAGCATCTAACCCACACAATCAAGCCACTGTTAAAGATGGAAGGATCGTGGTGCAACCAGTTCAGGAAAGACAGTATGATCAGGGAAGAGGTGGAGCTGGTAGAGGTTATGTTGGCAACCAGAATCGAGGAAGGAATGGTAACCAAGGTCAAGCTAAGCCAATCAAATGTTATAACTGTGGTGGTGAGGGACACATTGCAAGGAACTGCACATCTCCAAAGCGTCCACAGAATGCTGATTACTTCAGAGATAAGATGCTGCTGGTACAAGCTCAGGACAATGGTGCTGCTTTGGATGAAGAGGAATTGTTGTTTCTAGCTGAGGGCAATGCCAAGACCTATGATGCAGATGTGGATGAGCAGCCTATTCAGGAGATAGGTCACAATCATCAGAATGCCTTTCAAGTCGCTGATTGTGATGCATACGACTCTGATGTGGATGATGGACCTACGGCACACACAATTTTTATGGCTAGCATTTCTCCAATGGTTTCTCCCAAGGTCTCTTCTTCACCACTAGCTGGCCCATCCCAAGACAAACTCATCTCAGAGGTATTAAAACTATACGATGATGCTGATGTGCAACAGATGCATGACAAAGTACAATCAACTGAAACTATTGAATCAAATGTTGAAAATATGGGTAATATCAATGTTATCCCATATGATCAATATGTGAAACAAAGTGAAAGTGAAGGTGTACCAAGTGATGCATCTTCTGCAGTCAACAATGACTATGTTTTTGATGAATACACTGCATGTGCCCCTGATGATTCTGTAATTTCTGAACTAAATGCCTATAAAGAACGTGTTGCTATTTATGAACAACGTGCTAAGTTTGAGTTGACCACTCGTGAGCAGGAAATGGATGACCAAGTGCGTACAGTCATTAGAAAAAGTAATTTTAGAGAAGAAGTATTGAAACAAGAATTAAATTCCTTGCAAGAAAAACTTTCTAAAACAGCTAAGCAAAAACAAGAACTTCAAGAAAATGTGAAAATGCTTAAGCAAGAATTTAATGCAAAGGAATCAAAACTCTTGAGAGATTTTTCTAATGTGAAAACTTTGAAAAACAAACTTGAAAACAAGTTGTACATACAAGGAAACACCATTCAGACTGCTCACATGGTCACTAAACATAGAGTTCTAAGCGATAAGCATAGTGTTCCCATTATAGATAAACCCAACCCTGAGTACGGAAAGATAGCAAAAGCAGCTCAAAGTGTGATCTATGATGGCAATGAGATTCTTAAACCTAGACAGAAACCTAGTTGCGTTGAGTGCACTGAGGAAGATAAGAAATCAGATGAAGTCACTAGGGAAAGGATGAACAAAAAATTAGATGATCCTAAATGCAAAGAGAAAAAAATAATTATCACTCCCCATGACTACAAAAAGGAAAACTGGATTTCCTTGAACATGTTTAAGCCTCAGACATTGTTGACTCCCGAACAAGTTTTCTGGAAAAAGGATTTAGATAAGCAGAAAGCTGAAAATATTGTTGAAACAAACCCTCCCCTATGGAAAATGCCTAGAGCGACTGTGTATCCTCCTAATACACCAATGCATCTTGTTCCTAGAAAAATTGCCACTAAAAGCAAGACCTTAATTAGCCAATATGTTATATTTCAACTATTTGTTGATTTTGAGAAAACTTGCAAGAAAAGGATCACACCCACTGGTATAACGGAAGGAGAAAGGGGTTTTGAGCAAATGAAAGAATGTTATTTAACTGAGGTCATGCCTTTCTTTAAACTTCTAAAAGATCACTTTGAGAGTCTTAAAAAGGGGATAGAAACTGATATCAAGGGAATGGAAAAGGAATTTGATGCAATGGTAGTTGAAGTTAGTGATTATGAGCGTGCACTAAAATATAATGAGATTGAGAGGAAGAACTTGCATACCTTAAATGAGACTCTTATTACTGAATGTGTTGCTCAAGATATCTTTTTCACTGCTTCAAATTGCTCTATTAATGCTTCCAAATTTCATGAACTATCTGTGGCCCTGAAAGTCTCCCATGATCGTGTCATTGAGCTTGAAAAAACTAATTCTAAACTAAACGAGAAAATTGAACTGGATGATCACGACAATTTGGTTAAACATTTTTCTAAACTGGAAGTTGAGCATTTTAATTTACAACTAAAATATCAACATCTTAAAGAAAATGTCAAAACTTCAAATATCAAGACATCCTCAGATGCTCCAGAGTTTGATGCAGTTTTTCAAATTAACAAACGTGATGAACAGATTCAAGCTCAGTGCAACACGATCAGAAAGTTGAAAGCCCAAATCTCTCAATTAAAGGGTCAAACGAACAATATGACAGGCTCCCAAATGCCTCCTCCTTTAGATTCTCAGAATTCTCAAACTTTTCATCTTCAAAACTTAGTTGATGCCTTACAAAAGGAAAACGAGAGTTTTCTAGAAGAAAATGAAAAAGTTAAACGACATTTTAAAGAGTTATATGATTCAATAAAAGTCACCCGTGACCAAAACAACGAAAAAATAACGTCTTTACAAAAGGAAATTGAGAATCTGAGAAGTCAGGGAAATGGGAAACTGCCACTTGTTTTCAATAAGAATGTTGTCTCAAAGTCACCCTTAGACTGCAAATACACTGTGACAGTTAAATATATTCCTCCTCATCTTAGGAATAATGAACATGCTTTTCATGAATACTGTGCTCACCTTAAGGATAGTCTAGAATGTCTCCGTGAGATTGTCGAAGAGGATTTCATTAACAAACCTCTTGATAGTGAAATTAGGTTTGCTTGCCTCCAGTCCAAACGATCTCAAGAGTTGCTAGAATGTGTAATTGCAACATGTCCCAAATCCTTAACCTTAGGTGCAAAAGGCAAAGCTGTGATGCCTTGTTCTATGCCTAGTGCCAAGCAGGAAATCCGTTCTATGCCCAGTCTTAAGAAAGGAAACACTAATGTGCCTTCAAGTAGTTCAGATTCCAGATATGTTAGTGCTAAGAAAGTGAACTTTAATCACAGTCTTAAGAAAGTATACACTAATGTGCCTTCTAGTACTTCAGATCCTTGCACATCAAGTTCAGGAATGCAAAAATTAGATCAACCAACTAATGTTCCCATTCCCTCTACAGGAGTAATCAGTGACTTTAAAGCGAGCAGGTCAAAGTCTCAAGACAATACAAGGAATGATAGGACCTTGCAAGCTAAGAATGTGCATTGGAAGAGAGTAGAAGACCAATCTAGGAACTTTAAGCTTGAGTTGAATAAAACGAATCGTGTTGATTCTAGTATTAGCCTTAGGCGTACTGTAATTAATTCGAATTCTGATACTATTTGCAAACCTTGTAATGATGTCTGCTTGAATTCTGTTGCTAATCATGAATGTGGTGTGAATGCTTTGTCTAATGCTGTCAAATGCCCAGTTAAAATTGTTAATGCTAATAATCGTGCAAATAAGGCAATAAGGCAAAAACGAAAGATTGTTAGAAAACAGTGGAAACCCACAGGAAGAACTTTTATAAAGATAGGTTATTATTGGATACCTTTTGGCCATAAGAATAATCAGTTTTGTTCTCAAACTGCTAAGATTATGCCCACTAGAAAATGGATGCCTACTGGTAGAACTATTCCCTTAAGAAGTGAACATACTTTGAATAGGTCAAATACAGACACCAGCATTGCATCTATTCCCAATGATTCCATTGCTTCTACTTCTGATATGGATGTTTCTGTTTCTGATGTGGGTGTTCCAATTACTGTTACTAACCAAGTGGAACCCATTCTTGCATGGGGATCCCAATTATCCAGTTATCCATTCTTGTCTGTGTTCAACTGCAGATCGTTCAAATCGTTCTGTGGTACCTGGACTCAGGCTGTTCCAAGCATATGACTGGAGACCGGTCGCGGCTCATGAACTTCGTGAGCAAATTCATCGGGACTGTTAGATTCGGTAATGATCATTTCGGTGCAATTAAGGGTTATGGTGATTATGTTGTTGGTGATAGTGTTATCTCTAGAGTATACTATGTGGAAGGTTTGGGTCATAATCTGTTCTCTGTTGGTCAATTCTGTGATTCTGATCTAGAAGTAGCCTTCAGAAAACATACTTGCTTTGTTAGAGATCTTAATGGTAAGGAACTGTTAAAAGGAACTCGTGGTTCAAATCTTTACACCATCTCTATAGAAGATATGATGAAGTCTTCTCCAATTTGCTTGCTGTCAAAGGCTTCTAAAACAAAGTCATGGTTATGGCATCGACGTCTCAATCACTTGAACTTCGGCACCATCAATGATCTCTCCGGAAAGGACTTAGTTGTAGGTTTACCTCGACTAAAGTATGAAAAGGATCATCTTTGTTCAGCATGTCAATTGGGAAAAAGCAAGAAGTATGCCCATAAACCCAAACCTACTAACTCTGTCACAGAAGTTCTTCATACAATTCATATGGATTTATGTGGACCAATGAGAGTGCAGAATATCTTTGGGAAGAAATATGTGTTAGTTATAGTTGATGATTACTCTAGATTCACCTGGGTCAAGTTCTTAAGGACAAAGGATGAAACTCCTGATATCATCATCAAACTCATCAAACAGCTGCAGGTTCGACTTAACAAAACCGTCAGAATTATCCGGACAGACAATGGAACTGAGTTTGTTAACAAACAACTTAGTGAATTCTATGAAAGCATTGGAATCAGCCATCAAAGAAGTGTTCCACGAACTCCTCAACAGAACGGTGTAGTTGAAAGACGAAATCGAACTCTTGTAGAAGCCGCTAGAACAATGCTGATTTACTCAAAAGTTCCAATGTTTCTCTGGGCTGAAGCTATTGCCACTGCATGCTACACACAAAATCGTTCCCTGATTCACACTGTTCATGGAAAGACACCATATGAACTTGTCCACAACAGAAAACCTAATCTCTCTTTCCTTCGTGTGTTTGGTGCATTGTGTTATCCAACTAATGAGGGTCAAGACTTAGGGAAACTTAGGGCTAAAGCTGACATTGGAGTATTTGTAGGATATGCACCAAACAAAAAGGGATACCGAATCTATAACAAAAGAACCCGAAATATCATGGAAACCATTCACGTTACGTTTGATGAGCTGACCGGTCAAATGGCTCCTGGACACTCCAGCTCAGGACCCGCACTTCAAAACAGTCCCATTGGTTCATCCCTTGTTCCAAACTCTTCTCAAGAAACTCCATACGTACCTCCATCTGAAGATGATTTAAAGAAATTGTTTGATCCTATGTTTGATGAACTGTATGATTCAATTACTAATGAGGTGTTGATCCCTACAACAGAGGATGCTCATATTCCTGTGAATGAAGTCAATCCTTCAGTCTCAATATCTTTAAGTCAAGAAGCACCTGCTGCTGATCCTTCAGTCTCATCAACAAATCATCATTCTTCAAATGTACATCATGGAAATGTTTCTGGCATCAATGATGAAGTTAATCCCTTTGCTACTCCTGAAGATGCTCCATTTGAAAACATATTTGCTCCTGAATCATCATCAGAACCATCTTCTTCAGGAGACATCGACTCAGCTACCTCAGTCCCTCAACAACTACCACATGAACACCTCAGAAAATGGACTCACGATCATCCATTAGACAACATCATTGGAAATCCCTCTCGTCCTGTATCAACCCGGAAACAACTTGCAACCGATGCCTTATGGTGCTTCTTCAACTCCGTACTATCTAAGATCGAACCAAAAGATGTTAAAACCGCCATGAATGAAGATAGCTGGTTCAATGCCATGCAAGATGAAATTCATGAGTTTGATCGACTTGATGTATGGGAGTTAGTACCTGCTCCAGACTGTGCTATGATTATTTCTCTTAAATGGATCTTCAAAGTGAAACTTGATGAGCATGGTGATGTGTTGAAGAACAAGGCTCGATTAGTTGCTAAAGGATACCGTCAAGAGGAGGGTATTGACTTTGAAGAATCTTTTACTCCTGTTGCTCGAATCGAGGCAATCAGAATCTTTCTGGCTAATGCTGCTAGTAAGAACATGGTAGGGATGTGAAAACGGCATTTCTGAACGGAGATCTTAAAGAAGTCGTCTACGTCAGCCAACCTGAAGGATTTGTGAATCAAGAGCATCCTACTCACGTTTATCGTCTGAAGAAGGCTCTTTACGGTTTAAAGCAAGCTCCAAGGGCATGGTATGATACACTGTCAAAGTTTCTTCTATCTACCGGATTTAGCAAAGGAGCAGTTGATCCTACATTGTTCACCAGGAAGTCAGGCAAACATTTAACTCATGTTCAAATTTATGTTGATGATATTATTTTTGCCTCGACAGACCCAATGGAATGTGATCGTTTTTCAAATGAAATGAGTTCAAAGTTTCAAATGTCAATGATGGGACAAATGTCATTTTTCTTGGGATTACAAATTTCACAAAGTCCCGGAGGCATTTTCATAAATCAATCTAAATATGCAACAGAGATTTTAAAGAAATTTGGATTTGATTCAAGTGACCCTGTTGACACCCCCATGATTGATCGAACCAAACTAGATGAGGACCACTCAGGGATCATGATTGACCAAACGAAATATCGTAGTATGATTGGATCCCTGATGTACCTCACTGCTAGTAGACCAGACATCTTGTTCGCTGTTTGCATGTGTGCTAGATACCAGGCTAAGCCTACTAAAAAGCACCTTGAAGCAGTTAAACGGGTCTTTCGGTATCTCCAAGGAACCATCAATATGGGTCTTTGGTACCCGAAGGACACCGGTATGTCACTAACGGCCTATGCAGATGCTGATCATGCAGGTTGTCAAGATACTCGTCGAAGTACATCTGGAGGTGCTCAGTTTTTGGGTGATAAGCTTGTGAGCTGGTCTTCAAAGAAGCAAATGAGTACTTCTATTTCCTCTACAGAGGCTGAATACATAGCCATGTCATCTTGTTGTGCTCAAATCTTATGGATGAGATCTCAATTATCTGACTATGGCTTTGAATTCAACAAAATCCCTCTGTACTGTGATAATAAAAGTGCTATTGCTCTCTCATGCAACAACGTTCAACACTCAAGAGCAAAGCATATCGACATTCGACATCATTTCATCAGGGAACAAGTGGAAAAGGGTGTGGTAGAACTCTATTTTGTGAGGTCTGAATATCAGTTAGCAGACATCTTCACCAAAGCTCTTCCAAGAGAACGTTTTGAGTTTATTCTTCCACGACTTGGCTTGAAAAGCCTTCAACCAGAACCACTCAAACGTCTTCAGGAGGAAGACGAGGAGTAAAGGTCTATCTTCATCTATCTCTTGTAAATATTTATTCAAAAAACAAAATACAAAATTATAAAACCTTCAAAAACCAAATAGAAAAATATAAAACTTTCAAAATCCATAAAAATCTGAAAAATTCGAAAAATCTTCAAAAATATTGTCATTTTGTCATGTTTTTCTCGGTTCGATAATATCTACGGTCTTTGTGCTGTCATTCAAAGAATGACACGGGACTTTAGATGTTGTTCGAATTAAAAAAAAAAAAAAAAATCAAAAAAATATTTTTGGGAGAAAGAGAAACAATGGTTTATTGTCATTTTCAGGCAATAACCCGGTTTTAAAAGAAAGAACAGAGCCATGTTTTATCATGTTTTCAAATTCCATGCTCTGATTCTATAAACATTTATCTGCTGAAAACTAAATGCTTTGAAAAATAACTCGGTCTCTATTTTTGATAATCATCAGGACTTATTTGTCAAAATCTATATCTCTCAATCAACAACCTATGTCATTGATTGAGGGGAGAATGATTTCAATTAAATTAAAAAGTTATTTGGCATTCAATTGTTTTCAAAAGATATCCATGCATGTTTTATCAATGGAGTTTAAAGTCTTAAAATCCGATCCTTATCAGTTAAAACGCTTTCATAATCAAGTCACAATTCTCCTTAAAAGCTTTCAAAATCAATTTAAATCTATAAGAGATCACAAATCTCAAATGATTTGATAATTGTGATCGGGGAGAATGTGTGATTTAAATTGGATTTAAACTGATAATTCGGTAAATGGTTTTATAAGGATGTACATGTTTGCCTTCCCACATGTGCTAAACGATTTCAAATTTTCCATGCACATGTTGAGGGGGAGCATCTATCTTAAACCTATGATTTGAAACGTGATCACTTATCTCAATGTGCAGGTTCCCTCTAGTATGTGCAAAACTCTTTTCAAATCTCGAGGCACATATTGAGGGGGAGCAAAATCATGAAAACCTCATCCTTCCCCAAAATGCTTTATCTACTTGATTCGATTAGGGAAGTGATGTTGATATTTTTTAGAAAATGGTAATCAAAGAAGTTAATTCTTTCTCTTGCCTCCGTGTGGAAAACTATTTCAAATACTTGATTCACATGTTGAGGGGGAGTTCTTCTTCTAAAAATATCAAAAACAATTCAGGTACAAAATGCTTTGATAAAATATCATAAGTATCTGGATTGATTTTCAAATGGTTTTCAATTGGTTCCTATGGCAGATGAACAATACCAAAAAGACCGACCAACTTTACATTATGTATGGTGATATAAGGACGATAAGGTTAGGTATGTGTTCCCATGATCCGCCAGAACCGGAGGGATCTACCCAGGGACTATCCACTAGTTAGTGTAGAGTTCTTAGGTATGATGATAAAAGGAGAAAAATGAGATATGGGAAGAGTGCGGACTAAGACTGAGCTAGTACTGGAATAAACCCAACAAGGTTCTAGCTATGAAGTCTCGGTAAGCACTGAAGGGGTTGAAGAATTAAAAAGAATTGAATGAGAAAAGGGTGAAAACAAATAGCCCTCCATTTATTCAACCTTAGGGCAGAAACCGGGTTCAATTCATATGCTACTGATGGTAACATCGGTATTGAAGACAAGACGTCATGGACCCAGTGACGCACTGCACTTCAACTTTCCAAACCACTCAAGTTCCTCTTAAAAGGACTTGTTTCATTCTCACGGGGAACCGACATTATCTATCGACTTTCTCTTAGAGATTGTTGATATTGAAGGAGGAGACCCTCTCCCTAGTCTCCGATATAGGATCCAAATATGCACAAATTGAGTCTAGAGCCACGAGATCATCAATAAATCTCATTAGGACACTTTCAATGAAGACTCTCTGTTTCACACAATGTGGAAAGAGAGATTATATCTTGAGTCCTACGCATTATCCTTGTGGTATTGCCAGAACATCCGAGTGATGTGTTTACATATTCACAATGAAGATGGAAAGCCTTCTGGAGCCAACATCTAACAAGCTCCTGGTAGGTGGCATGTGAGATCTATTATACAGATCAACCATGTGACAACTGAACAGAAACAATGGGGCGATTCAATCTTTTGAATCAATCCTGGTTCAGGTTATGGATTGACGGATACCTTTGAAAAACCGGTCTTTGTGCTTTAAAACTCTTTTCATTAGCACGTCGACCGTGTACTAATTTTTCAAATCAAAAGGTGTTTTATGATTGATAATTGATTTTCATTAAAACCTTCGTTATATTGCAAAAACAATTTCTATTGAGCAATACACGATTGTTTTTCAAATCTCTTTTCATCAATCAGCGGACGTAAATTCGCTGGTTCACTCACTCCGTGTTGTCTTCTTTGAGACGTTCCGGTTTGAGAACAGCTAGAGCAGCTGCGAAACCCTGTCAAGGAAATTCTTCAGAATTATACCTGATCACAGGCAGTACTTGTACTGATCAACGGGGAACCGTGGGCCGTGTACCTCAATTCATCGAAAGTGATCAAAGACACTTTCGTGCGCTTTATTGCTAACTGTCTTATGCAGGTACACCCCGACGTTTGCAGCTGATCAGAATGAAGCGGTCAATCCATAGCCGCATGCTCACCTAACACATTCATCTCAAAAGAAATCATGATTAGTGCATCAATATATTTTCACTCCATGCTTCTGCTACGCTGCTGCCAATATCATGAATCAACGAATGCTTCCGCTACTCTGATGAGAAGATATCATGATCCAGAATGTGAGCATGTCGGTCCGAATGTCACAACATCACATAATACCAACACCACAATGGATGTATCAGAGATTTTCTATTAGCTGATGATCTCAAAAGCTGGCTCAACATTATTATCACGTGGATCAGTAAAAGACCTCCACTTGGATTAACCAAACATGCAATGAGTGGAATCAATGACTACGAGCTTCGGAGCAAAGTACTACATCAAGAATGCAAGATCAATTGTTAATGTAATATCTGATTGTATTCAATGTCATTTTAGTATATGTTTGAGGTGACCTCCCTTAGGGGGAGATTGTTAGGAATTAGAAATTCCAGGTATTAAAGAGTCGGTCACCTCAAGTATATGTAATCGTTAGAAAGCTCGTAGTCATAGTTATATTTAGTTAAGTAGTATTTAGTTAAGTAACACCGTGGAGGACGGACGGGTCTTTACCCACTGTATGCCTGATCCACAGCCCGTTGTGTGGCGATTTATGTAAGACTATAAATACTCTCTACCTCCCAAGGTAGAGAGTTGGAGCTCATAATAATATCTTTCACTTTCTCTCACTAAGTTCCCTAAACCTCTAACTTTCTCTCTCTAGAATTCCACTTATACGCCCACTTGTGTTAATGGTTTGATGTGATTGTGAAATCCAATATCCTACATACTTCAGACTGTAACCCGATCTTTAAAGAAAGGAAAGTGCTACGCAAAATCAATTTTCATATATATCGAGCACTCATCCTTAAACAAATGAAGATAATTTTTCCCTAAATATCTTCAAAAGATTTTCAAAATCTTCTTCTATCTTAAGTACTACCATTGATTCGAAATTTTTCAAAAAGATTTTTTCAAAATCTCTCATTTTGGTACCAAGATAATCTCCCTCTAAAAACCCTTTAATTGATTCTAACTTTTCTGTATGAAAAATATGCTTTCGTTAAGGGGGAGTATAAAACAAAAATTGTTCCAAAATTCATGCTAAATCAGTTTCTCTCCAAATGCTTTTCGAAAAACATATCTTTTAATCATTTTGTTTCAAAAACATCATGGATATGCTATTTTTGAGGGGGAGAAACGTGATTAAAATGTGATCAAAAGTTTAATGATCGTTGTTTGAATCTCAAAAGAGCTCGACTCAGATGGAACCAATGAATTGACGAGTAATCAAAGTCAGTAAATGTACCATTTCGAGAAACTTGTGATAGACATGAACTTACATGGGTCTAACCTTCTTTTCAAGAAGTGTTTACAACTTCAAGGTGGTTATTAGAGCTAGTTTTCACCTAAAAACTGACAATGGAACTCTCTAACTATGCAACGTAACCGTGTCTCGTGGGGAATTGTCTATTATGAGCCGATCAATTCAAAAAGTGCAAACTCTACCCTCTATGCAGATTTCGTCAAAACTTATAAGCACATGTGAAGGGGAGTGTTTTCGAAAATATAAAACTCATGAGTCGAGTGTCTCAAACATGTTTTCTATCATAAACACTCTGTCAGATTTTCAAGAAAATGGTTTTATGGCAACATGGGACAGTCATGGAGTTATAAGGTGACTAAGGATAGGAAATTTGTCCTATGATCCGCCAGAGCCGGAGGGATCTACCCATGGACATCACAAATAGTTAGTATTAGAAGTCCTTAGGTATGATTGAAAAAAAAGGAGTAATGTGAGAAAGGAGAAAGAAGGGATTGAAGAATTAAAAAGAAAAGTAATGAAAGGGTGAAAAGAAATAGCCCTCCATATTCAACCTTAGGGCGTAAGAAACTGGTTCAATTCATCTGCTACTGGTTGTCACTTAGATGACACTGATATTGAAGACAAAGACGTCATGACCCGTGAGCGACTACACTAAACCTTCTAGCCACTCAATTCCTCTTAAAAGGATTTGTTTCATTCTCACAGAAACCCTGCATAATCTATCGGCTTTCTCTTAGAGATTGCTGATATTGAAGAAGGAGACCCTATCCCTAGTCTCCGCTCAGGAAAACCAAAATGCACTATTGAGTCTAGAGCCACGAGATTCATCAAAAGATCTCATAGGAATACATGACATGACATCGCTTGTTGTTCATCAATGAGGGCACAAGTGATATATTCTAGAGTCCTACGCAGGTCTTAGCAATCTACCAGAACATTTATGAAAAGTTTCACATCTGTGATCTTCAGTGATTGAATGGAAATTCTCGGGTCAACATCAAGCAGCCTTTACTGCAGTCACTTCTAACTCCCCGTGGATTACTCTAGTGTGTCTCAAACGGTCTACAGTGGGTGGGGTGATGCTTCGGTGTACCTCAACGACTCATCTGAACTGTAGGTGTACTTCGATATATCGTGTTATCTCACTTGTGGGACTCCAGTTCAGGAACGGCCCTTGTGAGAATTAGAGACGTGTTTTCACACTATGCTGTTAACACCCTCGAAATTCAAACTTGTAAGTGCCGGAATCCGCTTATTACTAACCTGTTTTTATGTTTTCTTCTTATGGAAGCTCCGGAGCGGATTGATCGTGCAGACTCTCTACATGCTCATACCAACAACACATGAAAGTTCTCATCAAAATCAAAGGCTACTCAAAGTTAAAGATGATTCTTCATCAATGTCAAAGAATCTACAAAGTTTAAAGACTCGAGAACTACATCATTGGTAACCAAAAGACAAATAGAAGTGTGAGCATGGTGGAGAAAGACGTGGAGACACCTATCCAACGAAGTTGACAATGGCAGACAACCACATTAATTGATCACAAAGCATGAAGGAACAATGAATTAAGACTATTCTATATCTTCACACAAAGTTCAAGCTCGAGAAAAGTAAAGACCTAATCAAGTGGAGCATCATTTGAATGACCACCCCTTAGGGGGAGATTGTTAGCCTTAATAGTTTTTATTAGAAGTGATGGTCATTTACGGTTAGGAACTTTGTAACGTGTGTTAGATATAGTGATAAAAATAGTCAACCGGGTCGGATGGATGGGTTAAGCTAAATGGCTAGAAGTCGTGTTAAGCTAGCCTTGTATAAGTCTATGTCCAACCCAAGTCCAATCAGGTGGCCCATGGAAAAGCCCATTAGGGCATCTAGTATTTGTACTATAAATACACCTCAAATGAGTCATTTGAGGTGGTGTAGCTTGAGTGCACTGTGTGTGTGTTTTCTTTGGAATAAAGTTTCCTTCTTCTCTCTATCTCTACACATATACACGATCTATATCATTCAAGTCACCAAGTTCTTCTCTTAATCTTTCTTTCACGCGATATCATCACAGTTTGTGTTTAACGTGTGTTACTTGTGTTGGTAACGTGAGCTGTTGTGATAAGGTATACGTGATAATAGGGGCTTTACACACCAGTAGCATATGTATTGAACCCGGTTACTGCCCTAAGGTTGAATTATTAGAGGGCTATTTCTTTTCACCCTTTTTCACATTCATTTCTTTTTCATTCTTCAACCCCTTCGATTAACAACAGTACGAGACTTCATACACTAGAACCTTGTTGGGTTTATTCCAGATTACTAGCTCTGTCTCATCCACTCTTCCCGTATCTCACTTTTCTCCTTTTTCAATATACCTAAGGACTCTACACTATCTAGTGGATTGTCCCTGGGTAGATCCCTCCGGTTCTGGCGGATCGTGAGAACTAATACCTAACCTCACCATCCTTATAACTCCATGCATAAAGTAAAATGGTCGGTCTTTTGGTACAGTTCATTCCTTCTCAAAACCAATTGAAAAATCATTTGGAAAAACAATCAAGGTACTTGTGATACGAGATCAAAGCATTTTGTACCTTAATAGTTTTGATCATTTAGAAAACCTCCCCCTCAACATGTGCATATGATTTAGAAATTGTTTAGCACATGGAGGCAAGAGGGCTTTGAAATATTTTCTTTGATCACAATTTTCATAGAAAAAGCCATTTGATTTTCTTGGTAAATTCTCCCCTTCAATATGTGCTTAAAGATATTTGAAATCATTTTATCACATAGAGGAAAGAGTTCTTTTGAAGCATAACCACGATCACAAAAACCATTAAGAAACCATTTCAAACTCAATCAAGGTACATATGATAAAATGTTGAAACCTTTGTACCTTGATAGTTTAATTTCTTTAGAAATGCTCCCCCTTAATATGTGCTTCGAGATTCGAAAGCGTTTTAGCACATATGGGAGAGCTGCCTGCACTTTGAGTCAAAATGATCACTTGTTATCAGATTTCATATTTAAATCACATTTTCTCCCCCGATCAAAAATATCAAATCCTTTGAGATTTTGGATCTCAAGTGATTTAAATAGGTTCAGAAAACATGGGAGAAAACTGTGTTCAGATTAATTTAATTCTGATAGTGGAACATATTTAGACATTAAAAGATTGTTAGTGTCAGGTATGATAATTTTTAAGAGATCTTTTAGGTAAAATAAAGCATTTTCACAATCAAACAAGAACAGAAAAAAATTTCATTTTGAAAGACCTTTGACCTTTGAAGAAAATCATACCATGACATAACATTAAACCTTTAGATCACCACTTTTTGTTGTACAAAACGAAACTTTTGTGAAGAAATATCGTTTGAAAATATTTTATTTTAAATCACTCCCCCCTCAATCGATGACCGTAGTCGATGATTGAGTGACTTAAGTTTTGATAAAATGAAGTCCGGTGATTTTCAAAATTAAGTCCAATTTATTTTCAAAACAATATTTTTCCATTTTCAAAACAATATTATTTTAAAAATTGTTTTAAAAAATGGTATCATTCACTACTTTTCCTGCACAAGATACGTTAGGTGGAGAGAATCATAAGCTGCTTTTGTTGTTGTTGCTGGAGGTTGGAAGAAAACCGTCTGCAGATGCAGTGAGACTTCTTATGTTGCATTTTAATACCTACTGAGGTCAAATTAAGCTCCGTTTCTTCATTTGCTGATGAAGAAAAACCATCTGCTGATGCAGTGAGACCTCTTACGTTGCATTTTTCCATGCCAACTCTCCATAGAAGTCCAATTAAGCTCCGTTTCTTCATTTGTCAACCCAAGATATAGTTACCCTTTCCTTTCGGCATCCAATCATCTTCTATTGTGGGATCCGGGTCGGGAACATTCTTATATACCAAAATACCTGCATATGTTAGTGAACACACATACAGATATATGGAGGTCGACATCACCCAAACAGCAATCGACTAATTAAAGTCAATCCAACATATCAATCAGATCATGTAAAGCATGGGAATAATGTGTTCATCAAACTCTAATCATCTAATCCTAACAATCATATCCTAAATTCCTAGTCCTTCGTCATAGGCAAATATTATTTTTAATTAAGCACGTAGGATAATTAAGAAAGTCCGTTAGATGATATAAATTTGAAAACATTCTCCCCCTCAATCAATGACATATTTTTCTAAAAAGGTTAAAAGCGTTGAAGTCATTAATTGAGTTTTCAATTTTATAAAGACACCGAATCTGATTGTTTTTAAGCAACTCATTTTCCACCATTTATAAAAACAACAAATATTTTTCTGAAGAATTTTAGACGGAAAAACATTTGTGTAGGAACAGCAGTCCTTCGACATACTTTCCTCATTTTTTGTTTTTAGGATAAGTGCATGAAATATTTGAAAATTGAATAGCGCAGCACTTTCCTTCCTTGAAGAGCGGGTTGCTATCGGAAATAATAGCAAGCCATGGTATTAAGTGCGGGTCACAGTCTGAAATAACTGCAAGCCATCATTTTTGACATGTTTTGAAAAAAATATTTACACCTCCTGTTCGAACTTCATCTATGGTCCCGTGCCATTGTTGAATGACATTTCTAATACCGCAGATGTTATCGATACCAAAAGACATGTCTTTAGAAAACAATATTTTTGGTATTTTCTGATTTTTCAAATTTTTATGGATTTTTGAAGGTTTTATATTTTTCTATTTTGTTTTTGTTGGTTTTATATTTTTATATCTTGTTTTTTGATAAATATATACACAGATAGTGTAGATGATATAGTTTTAGAAGATGATGATACGAGTACCGAGATAAGGATATCGAGCAGCCCCGTTGTAGAAGATAGAAATCGCCATCTCTTAAACTTTCACCACCAAAGCTTCCGAGGCTCTTGCATTGAAGAAAGAAATTGAACCATCTGAAAGTGAGACTTTGGCAGCTTCCCCCCAAACCGAAAATCCTTTAGCTGAGCAGATTCAAAGCTTTCTTTCAAGCTTCCCTTAGCCAGGTGTACGAAGAAGCACACCATTATCATCGATCTTGCTGCTCCTTTTAAGAATAATCACCGTGATTCTTCGTTCGAGGTTATATCATCCAAATAGAAGAACAACAACGTATCATCCCACATATGAATATCTCTTCTCAAATTTCAATCCACTGAAGTCAGAAGCAATCCATTCCAAAAGGCGTCAAGAGACCACTTCCCCTACGTAGTTGAATTGATGCAGTTAGTCTCTTAGACTAGAGCTCACAAACCCGAATACACATACTCGAAGACAGAGAAACTTATACCATCGAAGTAGCAGATTAAGTCCAATAGCCAAAGAATAACCCCGATGTATACTTTTCTCTCCCCAGAAGAAAGTGTATGAAGCTCAAGAACCCGGTACCCAATGCCCGAAGAGAGAATAACCGATAACATTGAAGAACAGCCGCCGAATCACTGATTATCTCTGCGGATGACAATCTTTGCGGATGTCCACTCTGGAATAAGTGATTATATCTGTGAATCACTGATTAAGCCCTCAAGTAAAACAGCTGAGCATCCCCAATGTACACGATCTCTCTCCCCTGATGATTGTGATAACATCAAAATCATCACACACTTGTGTACCTCTTTCATCTTCAGAAACTAACTCTTCCATCTCTTCCCCCACATAGTTGAAATAAGAACACTAAACGTCATGAGACAAATCTTGAGTTTCTCTGCGGTAATGACATTAGTCTTCCCGGGATATCTTCAATCACTTAGAAGAATTAAGTTCATCAAGTTTACTCGCGTTTAGATGCTTGTCTCCTCCCCCCTTGCTGGTTTTGATACTTCAGAATCAGCAACATAATATAAGCCCAAATACTTGAAATCTTTTGAGAAGAACACTTGAAGTCTTTGTGAGAATCAACTTGCTGAAGTAGAATGTGAGCAAGTCTAATTGGGGATTAAATCAAACATTTCACCCTCCCCCAATTAGTGCTCTCCCCTAAACCGACAATCTTTTTGATAAATGCCTTGAGTAAGAAGAAGTCTTTAGATCATTAAATGCAACTCGTCTTTAGTCTTCTAACATGTAGCAAAAAATGTAGAACAGACTGTAGGCTCGACCTTCTTCAAGATTGTCCAGTTGGGGAATAGATAGTTAACATCTTCAACACACCAAAAAGCATCCCAATTAACTTACATCTTGCAAATACCCTTGATTAAGATCCCTGCTAATCAAACAAGAACAGAAAGATGTTCATCAAGGAAATCAGCAATCAGCCCGCAACGAACACACGAAATGGTAACACCAAGAAAACAATCACATCAAACAAGAACAGAAGGTTGTTCGGAATCATCATGTTGATGTGTACGTGAAGCATTAACCGGAAGCACTTTGTCGATAATCTCATCAGTCTGTGAGAAGATGCCAACCAACGGTTCTTAAAAAGAAACTCCATGTGAAGATTACCCGATAAGAAGAAGCTCGGTTCTTACATGAGTTTCGAGCCGTATGACCATATATTCTTATATGTCAATCAATCATGCATAATTATCACACTTCTTCTCCCCCTCAAGAATTGCATACTGAGTTGCCATTCTTGATTAAACAAGTGATTATCATCTAAATGTATTCTATTCACTCTTCTCCCCCGCAAAATTAGCACATGATGTCGCCATCGTCATTATAGTTGAGCAAGTGGAGTAAGAAAAACAATCAACGGTAGTCCGGTTCACTTGATAGAAAGCGCATGGAAAAAGCATGAAGCATGTTGATGAGAATGGTCATAATAAGAAGATTTCTCTTCTTCAGAAGATAATGCGCACTGAAGCGTACACATTTCTTTTCTATAGAGTACGAGGCTTGAACTGTTGTGTTCAAACGTCATAATCTCTCTCTTTTCATCATCTCTTGGCAAAACATGTATTCACCCCATTATCATTCAGTAGGCTCTTTGTTGTGACAGCTGATGGAGAAAACCCAATATGATGAATTTGACCCTGAAGTAAACTAATCCGAACTCATGACTTAAACTTGCACATATGTAACAAAGAGCGGTGCCGAGACTTCATCCTCTATTGAATCTCTAAGTACTCTATACTCTTCAACCAACCAACCATCAAGTATAAGACGCACATCACCTCTTAAAAATCCACAATTGAATGTGACACTGAGCACTACAATGTAACTCCTTAAAGTGATAGTTATTTTGTGGTGGTAAGAGCCCAATTCTCCCAAGTGGTAAAAGAAAAGGTAAAAGACACCCAATAATAACTAGATTTCCAAGTCTTCGTTTTTTATAATAAGCTCGAACAAGGATCTTGAAGAATCTTCATCCAACCATCCCCGATACCTTTAGATACTAAGTACACTTGCCCGTGATATTTCACTTCAACCTCAAATAAATAATAGTGAATTAACCCTGTTGTCACATCTTGTTAAAAGCTCAAATCTAGCCTCCTTTGACCTTAAAAGTGAACTTTGATAATGGTTTCATCCCGACCATGGTTAAAAGCACATAACCCCATAAAACCATGTAATAACCAAACTGCCATGATGAATATCCAAACACACATAAAATTCATGATGTACACCCTTTTATCCCTTCTTCGAAGCAGAAACCGTAGCACCAACATCAGAAACGATCCCGAAATACACTTTCCTTTTCTCCAGGATGGTCCCATCATTACGGGATTTTACAACTCTATGGTTTAAACCGAAAAATAGTTTCTTTCGCAGGATTTTACAAAACCAAGAATAAACCGTAAGATAGATTCGGAAATGCACATTACATAGACCATGATGTTTCCATTGTCATGGGATTTTACAAGTCTATGATTTAAACCGAGAAATAGGTTCTTTCACGGGATTTTACAAAATCAAGACAAAACCGTAAACAATGTCAGCTTGAGTGTGTAATGACAACTTTGGTTTCGGTGAATATCTGTTTTAGGGGAACATGCAGCGGTTCATTATCCAACATCATCAACATCATCAACCATCCAATAAACACTTTGGTAAACACATCATTCACGTATTCTGTCGGCTAATGTTGTGACCTCCTGGTGAAGTAAACCCGATATACCAAACTTGATCATGAAGTAAAATTCCCTAGATTTGTTACTTAAACTTGTACTAATCCTTGTGAAGAAGAAACGGTGTACCCAATGTACAAAACCTCTTGACGTATCCTCAACTGCGTGAGACACCGAAGTGATAGCTACGTTGTGGATAAAGCGAGAAAGAATCACAACCGTAATTAAATAGCCAAGTCTTTATCACACTCTGTAGATGCCCAAACAAGCCATCTTCGCGGAAGGGTAGAAAGAAAGAAGACGAAATAAGTAAACGTGCCCGAAAAATCTTACTTCAAATCCAAATAAGAAATACCACATACAAATAACCTCGTAGTCAACTTCGTTCAACCATCAATTCAAGCCTTGATAAAATATTCATCGTGAAAATGTATCCATTAAAGTATCAAACTCCATAACAAAACTCATCATCATACCTGATCTCATTAGTCCATCTCTTTAACAAATCTCATAATCAAATCTCATCATACGGTTACAAATCATAGTCCAAATCCAAGAATCATCATAAACCAACCCAAATTACATTATACAATAACACAAACTCCATCAAGCTTATGAAAATTCATAGGATATATTCACAAAGCAAAACAAAACTCATAGCAGATCGCAATATCCAAAATCAAGTTCACACATATAATCACTTTCAAAACTAGTCTCAACCTTAACAATCCAAATCAAATCTTTGTTAAACACAAATCTGGGCCCATGTATTCTGCTTCTGGTCTACGACACATATTACTAACACCTTAAAAAAATACATGGCCCATTAAATATTCTAGCACCCGATCCATTAACCAAGTTCTCACCCTAATCATCCGGGTATTTAACACACTTACAACACACCTACAAACCCTAATCCATTTTATCATCCGCCCCCCTACCAAAATAATCTCTCAAATATCACCAACATCTGCTTCTCTTACCCAGAAAAAAAACTCATACGCCTCCATTAGTTAACAATAATCCCATCAATCAACATAACACTCCCAAAAAAAACTCTTTCATCCAACTCAGATCAGGGAATAACAAAATCGCATCACTTTATGAAATCTCATATCAAACCAAATAAGAATCAGTCTCACAATCACAAGATCATTTATCAAAATTGATTATTACAAATTCAAAGTCATCTCATTTTAACATCGGGTAAACCCTATCCATTCATTCAATCGTTCCAAGTTTCATCACATCTCATCCTCGCCACAGGGATGGCTCGAGGGTATGGTATTAACGAGTTAAGTCACATGGATGGCTTCGACTAATTGTTAAGGCTTCAAGATCTTCAAAAGGTCTAAGGTAGGTTTGTATGTGATTATTGTTGTGTCTTGTGTTGTTGAACGAAACAAGAAAGTGATTTTAACATGCTTGTTATAAGTCCTTTCTTACAAGTTTCGGATATTAATACGAAGCAAGGCTTCAAAATAAAATGATCGATGATGAATTTTGATCCGTGTGACAATCCATGAGTCCTTTTGATGATTCTTTTAATGCCACGAATTAAAGAACTGAGATCACGTTGTAATATAGCAGCTTGATATTTCTTTAGATGTCCATTAATTGTTATTGAGGTTTTGACTGATGATGGGATAAGAACCAGAAGTAGTGATGTTTAGCATATGGTTTATGGTCATTTGTGGTCGAGTCAATTGTAGGGTCAACAAGTCGCTATGTTTTCTTCACAAGTCGCTATATCTTTTTAGTCAAGAGTCAAGTCTCTAGCACTAAGTTGCTAGCACTAAGTCGCTAGCACTAAGTCGCTAGCACTAAGTCGCTAGACCAAGTTGCTACCATGAGTAAAGACTCATGGCAAGTCGCTACCTCATATATAAGTCCCTACAGTAAGGCACAAGTCGCTATATGATTTTCAAAAACAAGTTGCTAACCTGTTAAACTACAAGTCGCTAGTAGAAACATGCCAACTCGCTATGAAGAATGACTGCGAAACTGCTTTTGTTTTGACCTCTTGAAACTGAAAAACCCACAAAAAAAACAGCTAAAGGACATCCTTTAATACCTGTTTTGATCAAGAAGATATACCATTTATGACCATAACAATCACGGATAAAGATTTGTATCAGTCAAAAACATGAGAACCAAAACAAACTTGGAAAAAAATTGACTTGAACAACACTTGACAAAAACCAAAACAGACTTGGACAAAACTTGACTTGGACAACAGTTTAACACAAGACAGATTGAATCATTATAAAACATATGACATTTTGACCAATATCAAAAACATGTACAAAACAGTTTTACCACAATACTCTCAAAAAACGTTTTCCAACCAAAAAATAGTACAAAACAGCCACGAACACGAAACAAACCGCAATAAATCATCAAAACACAATAACCATGGCTCTGGTACCATTTGTAGGATCGTAATATTATTGTGTTATGATGATTCAGGTGATCTTGGATGATGGAAATACATGTTTGCCATAGTTAGAGAGAGAAAGTAGAGAGGTGGTGTTCTTGGTAGAGAGTTGGTTCAATAAAAATGAAAGGTTAGATTCCAAGCCACACCCCTTCCAAGGATGGAAGGGGTATTTATAGTTACAAGACTTCACGACCTCCTGAGGGCCTGTGGATCAGGTATACAGTGGGTAAAGACCCGTGTTGGGTTTTAGGTTCCTTAGATTTGATGAGACAAAATAAATATAAAGAATGAAACATCAAGGACTTAAAGTGACAAAAAAGAAATCTACAAAAAGATGGAAGGACTTGCTTGCAAAAGAAGATTTATTATTTAGTCCTTCGTAGTATCTTGTAAACCTTAATTCTCTACTATATAAAGAGACATGGGGTCTAAGTTTTCATATATATGTCTTCCATAATGTAGTCTAAAGGTGTGTGTGTGTGTAACCTAGACGTGTAGTTTATTGTAAACGTCTAGGTTAGTTGTTTACCTCCAAGATCTAAGGTGTCTTAGATCCCTGTTACAGTTAGGTAACACGTATTATTCTGATCAAATAATATTTGGAGGAGATTGGGTGAAAGTAAAACCTTGTGTCAATAACATAGTTGTTTGTTTAATTCCGCTGTGCATGTTCTTTATCTATGTTATTGTTAAACCCTAAGGCTCAAAACGCTCTCAAGGAGTCTAACAAACTCCACAATTGGTATCAGAGATTGGGGAGGTCGTTACCTAGGGATTCGCAAGGTTTTTCGATGAAGAAGATGGAAAAATTCGAAGCTGGTACAAAATTCGCAACTTTTCTGCAGCATGTTTTCTAGAAGGCATAACTTTTTATTCAACCGTTGGATCGGGCTCAAATTAGAACTGGAGCTTCTTGGTATATCTATCTTTAATCTCACCGAAGGGATTGTTAATCGGAGCTCTCAATCAAAAGTTATTCAGTGTCGAAGTCTGCTGCAGAAAATTCATAAGGTTACAATGACAGCTGTTTTAAAACGATCATAACTTTTTCAGTTTACCGTTGGATCGAAATTTTGGGTGGCTGTTCTCTATATATCAATCTAACTTTCCACTGAAGGGATCTTCCATCTGAGCTTTTATGTGAAAGTACTGCTGAAAGTACTGCTGTGAATTTTCAAAGTACTGCAGATTTTATTGAAAGTACTGCAGTTTATATACGAAAGTACTGCTAATTATTGCAACGTACTGTTCAAAGTACTGCTTATGCTCAAGGTACTGCTACTTCTTAAAGTACTGTGAGGAGGTTTCAAAGTACTGTTATATTGAAAGTACTGCTTCTCATATGGTTTTCGATTTAAGGGGAAGTCGAGCATATTTATTGTTATGATTTTTGGATGACACACACAGAGAATGGTTGTTAGGTTCACACACACAGGAAGGAGTTTATGTTCTTAAAAGGATTAAAAAAGGGTCGTTTTTGGTTTTATTGAAGAATTGATTACGAAGGAGGTTATTTATCACTTATTTGAAGGTGAAGTGGAATTACTTTGATACGTGTTTTATCATATCTTAAAAGTATCATACCTGCTTTTAAGGTAACTTGTTCGTGCTTCAATGATTGTGATGAAGAATTGACATAACACTTAAAGGAGTGACGTTATTGTGCTCAGTGGTTATTGTCAAGAGATTGCGGTCTCCCTATACATTGGTTAGTATACGTTCAGAGTCACGTGGATAAACAAGACATAAGATACAAGTTTGGGTTATTTTACTTCTTCATCAAATTTGGAATTACTTGGATACGTGTTTTATCATATCTTAAAAGTATCATACCTGCTTTTAAGGTAACTTGTTCGTGCTTCAATGATTGTGATGAAGAATTGACATAACACTTAAAGGAGTGACGTTATTGTGCTCAGTGATTATTGTCAAGAGATTGCGGTCTCCCTATACATTGGTTAGTATACGTTCAGAGTCACGTAGATAAACAAGACATAAGATACAAGTTTGGGTTATTTTACTTCTTCATCAAATTTGTTATATTTGGTTTTCTTCACAAGTGATCATTACATAGAGCTTACTGATTTGAAGAATCATTTTCATGCACCACTCAAGGGGAAGTTTCTAATGTTTACATTCTCTATTTGTTGATAACAAAAAGGGGAAGAGATATTGGAGTGTGATAGCATGGATTAAGGGGAAGACAAAGGAAGACAAGATTTGTTTCATTCACGGAGATGTTTACATCTCAACTTCTGCTACTTCGTCTAGGGAAGTTCGTACACGACTTTGTTTGTTTTGTCATCATCAAATAGGGGAAGATTGTTGGGTTTTAGGTTCCTTAGATTTGATGAGACAAAATAAATATAAAGAATGAAACATCAAGGACTTAAAGTGACAAAGAAGAAATCTACAAAAAGATGGAAGGACTTGCTTGCAAAAGAAGATTTATTATTTAGTCCTTCGTAGTATCTTGTAAACCCTAATGCTCTACTATATAAAGAGACATGGGGTCTAGGTTTTCATATATATGTCTTCCATAATGTAGTCCAAAGGTGTGTGTGTGTGTGTAACCTAGACGTGTAGTTTATTGTAAACGTGTAGGTTAGTTGTTTACCTCCAAGATCTAAGGTGTCTTAGATCCCTGTTACAATTAGGTAACACGTATTATTCTGATCAAATAATATTTGGAGGAGATTGGGTGAAAGTAAAACCTTGTGTCAATAACATAGTTGTTTGTTTAATTCCGCTGTGCATGTTCTTTATCTATGTTATTGTTAAAACCTAAGGCTCAAAACGATCTCAAGGAGTCTAACAAACTCCACATAACCAATGTATAGGGAGACCGCAATCTCTTGACAATAATCACTGAGCACAATAACGTCACTCCTTTAAGTGTTATGTCAATTCTTCATCACAATCATTGAAGCACGAACAAGTTACCTTAAAAGCAGGTATGATACTTTTAAGATATGATAAAACACGTATCCAAGTAATTCCACTTCACCTTCAAATAAGTGATAAATAACCTCCTTCGTAATCAATTCTTCAATAAAACCAAAAACGAGCATTTTTTAATCCTTTTAAGAACATAAACTCCTTCCTGTGTGTGTGAACCAAACAACCATTCTCTGTGTGTGTCATCCAAAAATCATAACAATAAATATGCTGACTTCCCTTAAATCGAAAACCATATGAGAAGAAAGTACTTTCAATATAATGTAAAGATTGAAACTTCCTCACGTATTTTGGAAGTAGTGCTATTTGAGCATAAGTGCATTTGAATGCGATGCAGAATAATTAAAGATTTTCGTATATAAACCATAGCGATTTCAATAAAATCTCGCAGCATTTTGAAAATTCGCCAGCATTCTCAGCAGGTATTTCACATAAAAGCTCGATGGAAGATCCCTTCAAGTGGAAATTTAGATTGATATATAGAGAACATCCACCCAAAATTTCAAGTACGATCCAACGGTTAACTAAAAGTTATGATCAAGTTAAAACAATGTTGTTGTAACCTTACGAATTTTCTCGGCAGCCAGACTTCGATTAATCAATAACGTTTGATTGAGATCTCCGATTGACAATCCCTTTGGTGAGATTAAAGATAGATATACCAAGAAGCTCCAGTTCAATTTGAGCCCGATCCAACGGTTGAATAAAAGTTATGCCTTCGAAAACAAGGTCAGAAAAGTTGCGAATTTTGTACCAGCCTTCAATTTTCCATCTTCTTCACCGAAAAACCTTGCGAATCCCTAGGTAACGAGCTCCCCAAGCTCTGATACCACTCCACAATTGGTATCAAACTCCACAATTGGGATTCGAAAAACCCGTCCTTCCTCCACGGTGTTACACAAAACTAAACTACACTACTGACTAACTAATTAACTACTTAACAACGTAAATAACTACAAGTCTACGAGCTAACTTATGCTAGATAATATTTGGGGTGACCGACTCTTCATAATGGAATTTTCAATTCCTAACAGGACAAGACCAATTCATACTACCACACGAACTGTTTTAACATCACGTTTTCAATACCATCACATATGCATGAAAACAGTTATTTGCTACCCATGAGAACCTTTCTAAAAAATTTTACTTGGTTTGTAAAAACCGTTTACCACTTGCTAACCACGAAAACCATATCATGAAAATATATGTACGAATCAAAAGAAAATAAATATCCATGAGAGGTGATTATGTTTTACCGTGAGAAAAGGAGGAAAGAAAGTCGTTGGTGGTGTCTCCCACGAGTACAACTCGTGACCAATCCAAGCTAGAGATTATTGAAACTTGTTAACATCAAAACCCTAAAATCCGAATCTATGATTTTAGATTCAGGGCGTGTGTGAAGGCTTAAAGGTGCGTGGTTTGTAGAAATGGAACAACCATGACCCGATCTACAAGATGGGGTAGGAGGTGTATTAGTTGGTGGTCGCCGGAATAGTGGCCAAAAAATATGACGGTGCCAAAACCCTAGGGGAGGGTGGCCGGATTTTGTAGAGAGAGAAGAGAGGGAGTGAGGTGTGTGTTTTTGTAGAGAGAGAAAGAGTATGTAAAAATGAGGGAGTGGTGAGAGGTGTGTGTATTTATACTTCCACAAGGGACTAGACTTGTACAAGTGAAATTACAAGGTCATGATTGAAATTATTAAAAAGGACCCTAGATGAAACTTTATAAAACTCCTTATATATTCGGTTCGGGGCTCGCTTAGACTAGAAATCGAAGGATTCGTGACCCGAGAGTTACGCCATTGTTTTTAAAACATTAATTCCAATAAAAGCGATATAAAATACGACTCGTGTCTCAAATTAAATCAAACGATTGCTCAAATCGACGTTTCTCCAATTACGACGCATCGAGGAATTTACGAGTTGTCACAGCCTCACCTCCTTAAAAGGAATCGTGTCCTCGCAATTCAATTCAAGTCATCCATTAAAGTGTAGAAGGGGTGAGTGCAAAAGCACGAGGGTTATCTTCATGTTCCCTACGTGAATCTAGGACTCCATCAGGAAGTTTCTATGAACTGAAGATGAGAGGCAACTTTACCAAAGTTGCTAAGTTTCATCATCTACGGTTTCGATAGGTCAACGAAGTTTAAACGTCCAAAGATTAGAATTTCCTAGAAGGATAACGATTGCCTCATCGGTGAGTCATTTCTTCCTATTACACACGGTGTTGGGAACTCTCATCGAGTTTCGATGGTAGCTTAAGGCTCGGAGCTACCGATCTCAATCTAGCAAGGATTTTTCCAAAGGATTGATATAGCGGGATTGAGTTTTCACGCTACAACTCGCTTCACATAATTTCATGGTGGATCCGTAAGTTTAATTCTAGGTTATCTCGGAGGGTTCAAGAGATTTACGTTGTCTATGTTTCCAAATGGTTTGTGAGTAGCTTACATATCCATCTTAACTTAGAACGGTTTTCTTGGTATCATTTCGAATAGGTTCAGGGTTGCTAAGTTGTATTCCATTTCTTCCCAATCATCTGAATTTACTCTACATCCATAGAGGATCTCTTATGGTTTTGAGGTACTAAAGTGATAGGTATGGTTATGGAGATGTTGACTAAGGAAAGTGTCCATCTCGACCATTACCAAACTTGATAGGTACGTTATGTGTTCTACTAGGGTTCGAATGGTTCTTCTACTTCAACCCTTAGTTTGGAGGTGATACACTATGAGCATATCCAGATCTATTCTCTCGGCTCTAGCAGGTGATAGATGAAAATGGGTATGTGACTATTGCCACAATCCGGAAAGGATATAAATTAGCATCTCCTACAGCACACGGTTTCCTTTACATGTGAATAAGTCCATTTGTGTAACTTAGGTTTTCCCGATCCAGTTTTCTTCCTAAAGAGTATCAAATGAGTTAGGTTGGAAGGAGGATCAGTGTATACTAACCAAATGAATCTCGATAGGAAAAATGATCAGGGAATTTCCCTCTTCCAATAAGTGCCATAGTGGAAAGAAGGTAAGGAGCTAGGAGTTCAAAGGTGAGGTCTAGCTTATGGAGCAGTCACTTTACCTAGGGAGAGAATTGGGTACTACCACTCCTTGAAAGAAGATAGTTGGGTTCTCTAGTGTTGCTATAACTATATGAGTAGAGAAGAGCATTGTCGTCCATACTTTTCCTTATTACTAATTGGCGGGAGGTGAATAGGTTGGTAAGGCTACTAACAACCACTTAGGTAAAGGCGGAAATCTACTTCCAAGGTTTCGTCTATGGTGTATCTTATCGTTTGGTGAGAGGTCCGAAAAGTTAGTAGGTGCTTCTCGAAGGATGAGAGAAGGATTATGTGATTTTCCTAGAGAACTGGTCTCGTTTCTCCTTAGGATTTATTTCTACTGAGTACTTACTCGATAGAAGTCTAGGAAGTCTAAATTATGTCTCTATTAGAACGGTTGATTACTACCATCAATCGGTCGGTTGACTTTAGTATGATATCTAGGTTAGAGGCTTAAAGTACGACTCCCAAGAGAGTATTGGTTACTAACCACGTGATGTCGATTGACTCACCTGCACTTAACACTTAACACAAAAGGTTTTCAAGGTTCAACTCCAAAATCATAATCTCCAAAAGAAGTTCAACTACCAATTGATATCCAAATCATTTCCTACATACGAGTGAACGTCAACGGCTCTAAGTAGGTATGCTAGAGAATTTCTCATCTATGGTGTGTAAGGTACCATGTTGATAAAATAGAGTAGGTATTACCATTACCGGTGGTGTGACGTAGCAGACTATTGTTGACAAACAATTGTAGAAACTAAAGACCTTGATAGATCTTGAGCACTCGCAGATCGTTAGTATTACTTATGTAATCACAAGCAAACTAATAGACAATCTCTACGACTTATATTCTTTAGCGGAAAATCAAATATAAGCACAAACACAATAACTTAGAACTCGTTGATCCTCTATGGATCTTTATATTACTAAAACTTTGTTTTTCAATTCGTTACATTAACCATACTATTGTGTTCCTTTTATATGCAAGGAACCCTAACTTGTTTCCTAAGAAACATATAATCATAAAACTAAATAAGATATACATTATCACTTCCTAATAAAGCTCATGCATATCCTAACTAAATACATAAGACACGGAATAACTATTTCCCAAAAAACAAACTACGTCCTATACTACTTCAGACTGCTCTTCATAGAAACAATGTACTTCGCCAGAATCTCTTCACAGTTAATCATCACAGAATTCTATCTTACGCAATTAACAATCCTCCCCTAAACTGAATTACTTGGATAAGTTCTTATTGATAGATCTTAACGCCAGAGATTATATTCGAACATCAGCATCAAAAACACAAAACAATGACACCTCGATGATGACATAACTTTAAAGCTCCAGGTCTTTGCAGCAACAAATGACATAATGTACATCAAAACGTATAAGTTTCATACTATTCTCATCACATCCATGTGTGTTAACTCCGTGGAGTGAATCATTGAAAATAATGGATTTGATGTCTCTTTACCAATAGCCATCACTCTGTGGAGTAGCCAAATGTTTCAGTTCTAAAACTATGGTACACCGATAACCATCTCATTTAGTAGCAACCAGCAAACCATTCAAATGGATTTGAAATGTCTTTACCGTAGCCGTTGTTCAGACTAGTCAATTTTAGAATTGGTGAACCGGATTACCAAATATGGTATTCCACGCTTTACCACAAGCTTACATATACATAGTCAATTCTGGATTCCAAAAAGGAATAAACTATGGTGAATTGATGACCATACAACACTCAGCAATTAAGCATGGGTGGTTGCATACCCTATGATTTTGAGCAAACCATTACGGCTATCAACAGATTTGATGTGTCTTTACCAAAGCTGTACCCTTTTGACTAGCCAACTCTTTGACATACACAAGGTACATCCGTGAGTTAATAACCATCATGAATATACAACAAACCCGCAAGAAAAGTTAAAACAAAGAATATACATAGTTTTTTTTAAACTAAGAAACAAATAAACAAATATTACAAACATTACAAACTATACAAATTACCACAATCAAGATGAGGTGCTATGTTGCGTGTTTATCTTAATAACTCCAACACATTGTTCAAGATCCAACTTATCATTCCTAATCGATCTGGAGGAACTTCCAATTTCGCGAAGCATTCTTTCCATAAGCCTCTTAGATAATGGATAAGTTCCTCAAAGAAACATCTACAGCAATGCTTCAACCCTTTGTCTCCACCACATGCAACAGTGCGTAGGATAAAATCTCCAAGAAGCAACCGCCACAGTGAGTTCTTCCAAATCAAATGTCCTTTACCATTGGAAGATTGAGAATCAAATCGTAACATGAAGACTTCCCAATAAAATAAGCTGTAACCCCGTGGTGCATTATAATGGTAATACTTATTGACAAGGGTATACAAAGTAAGCACCGCCTCGCCTACCAAATGCAATATCTCCTTCAAAAACTTGAATCAGCATAGTGGTTTGATCCAACGTGAATCATATTAGTTCATCCTCTTTCAATGACCAATTAATCAAACATCATGAGATCCCTCAGAAATCACAGCAGATCCTTCTCTAATAAAAGATGACTCAAAGAAATGTTAGATCTACGTGAATATGCTTGCTAGATGTCTCAACCTTAATATTCTTGCGAGATGATCAATCCTAGCCGATCTCACATCTCCTTAGAGAAGATAATTTTCGTTAGCCATCCTCTTCTTCCTCCTACCGTGGGTATAGATGTCCAAAGATGGAACATCTTCAGATTCGCATGAGCTTCTAGAAACACCACCACGCATATTATTCATTCTGCCGCTAATCTTCTCGCTTAGATTTCGAGTTGTTGTTTCAACTTCCTTAACCGTGATTATCTTCCTCAACAATGTACCACAATTGGAGTTGAAACTAGCACAAAGCAGTGTTTTGGTTGAAACCACGTAAGGTTCAAAGCAGAAGAAACCTGTCGATGAAGAAGAAACTTCACAGCTGTTTCAAAGAAACCATAGAAGGTTCGGCATAAGAGACTCAGTGAGATGAAGGAGTAGCATCAAGAGGCTTCGAAGTAACCACTGGAGACACCACCTTAGGTGGAATATCATCAAAATTCTCCACAATTTCAACAAACTTAGGTCTTTGCCTGAGGAGCAACATATTTCCAAAGAATCCTTTTCAAATTTGAAGAAGGTTTTGACAAAGATGAAGAAAACTTCATGATATGATTATATTCTTGCGAATCAACATGATCGTGAAGCAAGACTTGCTTCATTGTTAAACCTGAGTTATACACTGAAGAACTTTGATTTTTCACCACAATTCTCATATTTGCCTTCTTCTGAGCTTCAGTTAGTGGTTTCTCCCTCTTAGCTTTGTTCTTTTGAGCTGTTAAAGCTTTCTTCTTTGCAGATTCTTCTTCCTTTCTTTGTTGACCACGAGCCACCATTTGAGCCACAAAATGCTCACTATCAAAATCTGCACCCAAGATACTCTGAGCAAGTGTAGGATTAGAAACAAATTTCTCGAGTATAAACATCCCAAGCGTGCAGCAGTATCCGAGTAGCCATTGCATCTAATTCTTTTCGCCTCGGTGGCAATTTAGAAATAGACTCAGCCAACTGCTTAGCCAATTAAGCACTTTTCTTCAAATTTTCACATTCAGCTAACTGACCTGCCTTGTGCTAATCTTCCCGCTCACTAACCGATCTGACCAAGCTCGTCTACCCTTACTCCTTTCTCTTTATCGTAAGATTCAAAACAACATCACCAAGGAGTATCATTAAAAGAACTTCGAAGATTCATCCGGATGTGCATCAAGAAACATGTTGAGATAAATCTTCAATGGTGTTGAAAATACATCGATCGATTCAAATTAAAATTCCTTCAAGCAGGAAAACCGCAGAAGTATCACCGGGTATAGAAGTTGTGTTGCTTTGCACGTATGAAGCTTGACCAACTTCAACAAAGAATGTCCATCAAAGGAGTATCAAGAACAACATGTTCTTGAGAGTTGAAATATCATCATTATGTAATGTATCCTTGCTCAAAGATTGCTTTCTCCTCCTTCTAGTAAACAAAATGGCTCCTTTTATTGCATCGATGTAGCAACCATTGGAGTAGAAACATTAGATTCTTGAGTCACATTAGCCAACATATCAAGTGACTTAAACTGAGCATCCACCTCCTCCTCATCAGAAGAAACATCCAATCTCTCTTTTTCTACTCGACCCATTTATTGTACTTCCAAATCCTGAACCTTTCTTTTCAATTTTACAATCTCACCACCAAGATTAGATTTAGTCTCTCCAAGCTCCTTCTTGAGATTAGTAACTTCGTTACATAATTGTTCACTAAAGCATACAAAGATGTAAGTGTAATAGGTCCTCAATTTCCACCAAATAGATTGCTGAAGGAATAGAGCATCATTGGGCCTTTAAGAAATATCATGCTCAAAGAATGGAACACTATCATCAACTAATCTCTAATGTGACTAAGAGTGGGCAACCTATTAATCTTAGTCTCAACCTCATCATGAGAAACCCTGATAGTGGTGAACTAGAACTAGGTCTAGTGAAGGTGCTGTGTAGGTTGTTCAGAGAAACAAGAGGTGCTTTCAAAGAAGATAAGGGCCTTTCATTCATTGTAACCGATGGATTCCCATCACAAAGAATAAAAGTAGAAGGTGGAGAACCAACAACATTCCTTCTTTCAGGCCTCATTGCTTGAGGCAACATAGCCGCTAGCAAAGGATGATGTCCCCCTCATACTTAGTTCTCATTGAAGCAAATAGTTTAGAAGTTAAAACTCCTATGGGACAAAAGTCTTGGGCTTGTGTGGTAATGTCTAAAATCATCCAAGAAACCTAGGGTACATTAAAAACTTATGCTTTTTCTTATCTATATTTTCAACCATATTATCAAAAAGATACTTAGAGAAATTATAAAGTCAAACCCCGAAAGACAAACAATACCACATCCCAACAAGCAGAGAAATTGATCCCATCCTCCTCGATTTATTGCTCATACACAAGCAATGTGTGAACCAAAACCTCAAATAGGACACAATCATTCTTTAACCACATATCAGCCCCACCCCCGATATCCAAAAGCTCTTAACCCAAAGAAGAATATCCACCTCATTAGAATGATAAACCCCATTAGCATCATCCAAACGAAGCTTTTCTCTAATCAACTCCTCTGTCACAACATACTGCTCCATCAACCATAGCTACAATCTCAGATCACCTCTTTTCAAAGAAGGCTCAAAATTATGTAACCAATGATTCATAAACCACTTCCTGAGAATGCTAAAGCATAATGAATCTTTGATCTCTTCAAGAATTCCACCATCGGCTTATACAGATCATCACCTTTTGCTTCTCCCAAAACGCTAACTTTGTTATGATCCCTTTTCAATTACCATGAGTGAAATTGTTAGTTAGGTTATGATTCTCGAAATGGAAGTGTTGTAAACTTAAGTGAAGAGGGAATCGTTTAAATTGAAGCGAAGATATGCTTATAATGAGTTGGTAGAAGTTACCCAAAATATAGTCAAAAATATCTAACATACGCTGACCATATCTTACGTGTATTTTAACTTTAACCAAGAGGTAACCCTTCGCCAGAACACAGCCAATCCGAAGTAATGCACTTCAAAGAAAACACCTCAAGATAAAAGATTATCCTCGAAATATCCGAGCATCGTACACCAAACTCACATTAAATTATATTAAACCTCAATCCGCCTATATAATGATCCCAATGCACACTTCACATACATCATTTATCCCCAATTTTCATCACAAAACCCTAATTTCATCACAAACCACAATCAACCATGAATACCAAACCTGAGGTTATAGATCCAACCTCTTATCCATCATCATCATCATCATCAAGTGATGATACTAACCTTTGGCGACTCTATATACCTCCAAAAACATCACGACCAAGAAAATCACCCTTTCTCCCCCTCTTCAAGATATAGCGTGGATTCAAGCTAGTCTTCGATGACTCGAGGAACCCACTAATGGAGACAACTTCTTACTCCCAACCTTCGAGATCTCAACCTCAAATGTGAGGCCTGTGCCAAAGAGGTGGTGCTTGCTCTTCCAGCCCATGGTTTGGTGCTTCATCACATATCGGTGAGAAGGGCCAGGAAGGTATGGATTTGCTTTTGTGAAACCAAGTAGATTAAGCACAAAGGACATGTCATCTTCATCATCATCATTGATCAATCCATTTCTTCCCATTTTGATCCTTAGCTTTCGTTTGCACGGTCATGCATATCCAAACCATCGAGATAAGGAATGGGTGGTTATGCAAGTCATCACAAATGCATATCCAGTACTGAATGGAAGATATGAGCGATCATGCATATCCAAACAGCTATAGAATAGATGATATGAGCTAGTGTTTAGCATAGGTTTAGTAGTCCTTGTATTTCCTTTTGAAGTCGATTATAATCTGAAGTGAAATCAGAACCTGTTTCTTGAATGAAAGAATGAACAATTAACTTCAAGATTTCTTTTGTATGAACATTTTTCTTCAAGACATCACTTCGGAAACAAATAGCTCAACTTCAAGACTTTGATTTCAAGAGAAAACAAACTTTAAGCTTACATGTCCATATCCAAACCTAATAACTGTGAACTTATATAAGCAACCGCGAAATGCATTAATAATGAAACACACAAACCAAAACAAAACTAACTAAAAGAACATCAGATGTTAGTGTTAGCAAATATATAAACTAATATACAAACTAATATACAAAGTTTACATCCGTCTCCCCCGAGGCATATGCCTCCCCGAGGCCTATGCCTCCCAAACTTTGCGCTAGGATTAAGCATACCAATATAGACAACAAGGTGTTGAAACCTTGGTCCATCAAAAGCCTTAGTTAACAGATCTGCCACATTATCATTTCGTTTCATTTCCACCTTAATTCAACCATGAAAGAACCAATTAACATTAACCCTAATCTGATGCCACCTAGGCCATCGGATGAGGTGATTAGACCTAAAAGAGCTACTAGAAGCTCAAGTAATGATGCTAAGTTGTCTGTGAAACATGGATTTAATGTTGCTAAGTCTGTTGGAGGTGTGTTTAAGAAGGGGTCTAAGAAAGGGAATACCAAGCTGAGAGATTCTATGAAGGATATGGAGGATGTTGAGTATGGAGGGGAGGATACTGATGAGTATGATGAGGAGGTTGAAGTAAGGAATGAGGTGAATGAGGGTAGTGTTAAAGTTAGTGGAAAAGGGGTGAAAGGAAGTAGTGAGGTTATTAATGGTGAAGGTGGGGAGTAGGGGAAGGCTCAAACTTGTGAGGATAACAACAAAGGTAATGGTATGGTTGATAATTTAGTTAAGAATTTTGAAAATGCTAGTGCTAAATCTAATTTGAATGCTAGTGCTTTTGTTTCTGAGAATGGTAATACTAGTTTGAAGGGTAGTATGAATGAAAGTGGTAGTTCTAGGAGCAATGTGAATGGGTCTAATGAGAATGGTGATAGTGGGGGTAAGTGGCCTAGTTTGAATGAAGTTGTTGGTAAGGGTAGTGATAGTAAAGGGGGAAATGGGAATGATAATGATACTGAGATGTTGGACCGTAACAATGGTAAGAAGCCAATGTCCTTTGTTAATGCTTTTCAGGGGTCTATTGGTGGGCTTGGAAATAAGTTGTCTGAAATACCATTAAGGGTGAATGAGTTTGGCAGGAAAGTGGTTGACATGGATCCAGTTATTGAGGAAGGAAGTAAGAATTGGTTTTTGACTTTAGTTGGTTACTTTGTTGGTGTTAGTATGAGTTATAGGGAGATTTCAGGGCACTTGAGGAGGATGTGGAGATCATATCAGGTGGATGAGATAATAGTGAATGAGTGTGGGCTTCACTTTTTCAAGTTCAAATCTGATGAGGGTATGAATTATGTGCTGGAAAATGGTCCTTGGCTGGTTGATGGGAAGCCGTTTTTTGTTCAGAAATGGGAAGCAGGTCTTTGTATGGAGAAGCCTGAGCCAACGAAAGTACCAATATGGGTTAAGATTTATAATGTACCTCTAGAAGCATGGAATGCTGATGGTATTAGTAGGATTGCAAGCAGTGTTGGTAATCCAATCATTATGGATAGGATCACAACGTCAATGTGTTCAAGAGCTTATGGGAGGGCTAGTTTTGCTAGGGTGCTTGTTGAGGTTTATGCATCGCGGAATTGGTTGACACAGTTGAGATTTTCTATAACAAGCTGGGTAAGTCTATGAATTTGAGGGTTGGATATGATTGGAAGCCACCATTGTGCACTCATTGTAAGGTGTTTGGACATGATTATAGAGCATGTAAGGTAAGGGTATGGACTGAAGAAGAATTGGCCAAGGAAGAGGCAGTAAAAGCTCCTAAGGTTGCTGCTAATGGTGAAAACAATAAGGAAAAGGAAGTATGGCATGAGGTGAGGAAGAATGATAAGTATGCTGCTAGTACAAGTAGATCTAATGGTGTTCAAAATAGTGGGAATGGGTATGGTTACAGAGGAGGGTATAATGGTAGAGGTAGAGGTGGAATGAATGGAAGGGGTGGAATGAATGGTAGAGGAGGGTATAATAATAGTATGAATAACAGAAATGCTCATGTTGTAGCCACTGTTAATAAGAAATTGGATGAGAGTGTTATGGGAAACAAAGTGAATGGGGATGAAACTGAGGCAAAGAAGAAGAATGTTGGGGTAATTGGAGAT